>JANIVW010000092.1:0-34189 GCA_030555995.1 Isabelozyma heimii
TCGCTCTGGAATGAAAAAAGTGCTAAGCACTACAATGGGAATACGCTCACCCTGTGCCTTATGAGTTTATAAACTCTTTTATCATATTAAAACTCGTTCAGAGGAACACTAATTAATGCCTTCAACCAAGCATGGAATGGAAAACTATAGTATCAGATTTATATCAAAAGCGATTAGATTTGTTAAATGAGTGAAAATTACAGCCTGGCTCAAATTAAGAACTTCAGACTATTGTAGCATCGGCCTTATCGCATCGAAAATGGGTTAGAACTAAATGCATGCTGCACTAATATTTCATCTAAAATGAGACTTGTTTTGTATAGCTTACGTTTTCTTTCAAATCTCCGCTGTTGTCATAAGGCTCTTGTCATCGGTCTGCAGCCTTATACTAGTTGCAGCATCTGTTCATTAATCGATCATTTCGCTACATCTTCTTCTGACTGGGTGTATTAATATACAATATGTAGTTTATTCCTATAAATCATTAGAATCTGTGGATTAACCCATCTTCTTTCTTCTTCCAATTTGGGCTTGGAATCCAGTCTTAATAGAAGAAACCGATCTGGTGGATCCACAAGCTTTACAACTCAAGAAATGCAATCTGTTGGCCGATTCTCTCTTCAACTCAGTATTCATCGACTTACAAGTTTTACAAGTGACATATTCAATGATATATCTTCTTAACACCGACTCCATTTGCTTAGGTTGGAACTTACCTTTCAATACCAACCTCTTTTCACCATCAATAGAACCAGAGGTACCCAATTCAGCGAACAAAAACTGAATCAAATGTTCTGGGTTTCTTTGTAAAACAGTGGCAATTTCTTGAACATTGGCGAATAAGGTCTTTTTACTACCTTCTCTTTGACACACTGGTGGTGGAATTCTGAATTTAGGCCCTGATCTGTCACCAGCTAATTCTGGGTTATTTTGCTTTAAAATAGTGAAGAAACGTGATAATAACTCATTATATGGAAGACCGCCAGTGCTGGTGGCATCAAAGCTCTCGTCTACCTCTTCTTGGACAACTGAAGTTTCTTCAATACCGGCCTTCTCTAATTCTTGGTCGAATTCACTGGCCTCAACGGTTTTAGTGGACTTTTTCTTCTTCTTCTTCAATCCTAAATCATCAAATGAAGCAGTTAAATCTTCAACTGCTGGGGATGCTGTTTTTCCTTCTTCTTCTTCGGTCTTCTTCGACTTCTTCTTCTTCTTTAATCCAGCGAACATATCGTTGATGTCATCTGTTGGGGCTGGAGAAGAGGCAGCGGAACCTTCTTCCGGCTTCTTAACCTTCTTCTTCTTCTTTAAACTGGGATCAAATCCTAAATCACTCATGACTGTTTAATGAATAATGACTTACTAACCTGTGATTCTGAAGAAAAAAATCTGCTGAAAAAAAAAAATCGAGGTGAAAATTACTTGTGCACGACCTTTACTATCAGGTTACTATGACGTTTATATGATTAATATACAAATGAGTTATGTAAAGAGCCATGACGGACGGTGGTGTGCCATAGTAGGCTCGTGTAAATTCTAGTGATGGTTCCTTCTGGTTGCTCCATTCAGTGAAATGTTGGCTCTATAGTCAAGCTCTATAGTTAAGTGTAGCAAAAGTTATCCAGGGTTCGCTCTTATTCAATCACTAATTGTGATGTTTTCGGTCTTTTGTTCAATATCTTTCGTAGCAGATGCGGCAGCTGCTGCAGCGATTTCATCTGCTTCTTTACTCTCTTTACCTGGAGTATACGTAATTTTCGTGTTTTCTTCACCTTCTTCCACCTTGAAGCCATCTTCAATAGCATACTTATTCAAAAGATAGTTTTCCACTTCTTCCTTACAATTTTGTTCTGCTTCAAAAATAGAATCTCTTCCAACGGCATTCTTAGCGTAGGGATCAGCATTATATTCTTCACAAAGAAGCAGTACCACTGGTAAGTGCCCACTGAATGATGCCCAATGTAGAGGAGTGTTCCCACTTTCGTTCTCCTTGTTAGCCAAAAGTATAGCTTCTTCCTTAGATACCAAGCTCAAAAGAAATTTCACCACTTCTAAGTGTCCATTGGCAGCAGCTACGTGGACTGGGGTAGTCAAAGTGATGTCATCTTGGATTGTAAGGATTAATTTATGGTCGATTTCTTCGAAGATTTCTTTCAAAGTCTCAAGATCTCCTTCTCTAGAGTCATAAATAACACTATCCATTTCCTCCTGGGTCAAGGAGGTTATTTTTTCTGTTTCAGTCATGCTTGTTCTTGAAGCTCTTTTTAGCACTATCATTGTGCATTTTGCTGCTCATCTCTGTTTGAATTTTTCAATATCCTGCACACAGCTCAATATGATTGATTTTTTAACTACTAACGGCTATTGACGGAGATGTCGCCCCCAAAGATAGAAGTCATGGAGGAGAATGCGGTGCCAAAGAGGAATCCTTTTGTCCTGAGAGAGAACAAAAGGACGGTAAAAAGGAATGCTGATGAGGTGTATCCACAGAGGAAAGGATTGAATAAGCCGGATTATATTGGAAACTCTCCACTAGATAAGTTGTTTGCAAAATTGGAGACAACCTTGGATGGGGAAATGGATGTTTTGAGTGTGGATGTTTTGCACCCTCGAATGTTTGGCAATAGGCTGGAGCAAGTACACAATGAGTTCGACAGAGTTTATCAAGTAGTGCAACAATTGTTCGATTACTTATTGGATATACAAAAGCTCACAGTGGAAGCTACACCAGTTAATGACGATAAAAACGTTATCAAAATATCACTTCATGACATAAAGACATTTGGGAAACTTGTGAACTTAATCATTGTTCGTGGGGTGTACCCTGCATTGAATGTTTTCCATGTAGGAGTTCCGTTTGAGAAAAGAAGACTTAATGATCTCGCCAAAAATAGAAAACTAGTCAAGATAATACCTCTCCCACCAGTCAATGGAGCTAGTTCATATACGGAGAAGTACGGTAATGTCTTTAAATTGCTTACCTTAATCTACGATAATTTCAAGAAGCTATTCTCTCTACAATCAGACATTAGTGAGTTATTGATAAAAGGTACTGGCTACACTGACTTCTTGACTGTTACTTTAACACTTGTCACAGTGCCTTATTTCGATAGTAACAGGCGCAAATCTTATCTTTCTGAGTTCGATTCGTTTGTAATTACCCTCCCAGATACCTATGAATTGTTCCAGACCTTTTCATTATACTTAACCACACCAAGTCCCCCTTTCTTCAAGAAATTCGTCATGTCGAAGCTCCTGACTCTTCACTATGACTGCCCTCGACAAGATGGTGTAAAAGCTCTCTGTGAGTACATTCTAGGTATGAGGGAGAGTGAAGAAATTAATATAGAAAGATTTGAGCATGTATCCAATGTTATCCTCCTGAAACCAAAATCCGTACCAACTGTGGCATACTTTACCAGTATTGGGGCCCAATTCTTTGATATTTTGGTTAGTATTGACCGGCCTATTATCACGAACTGTATTTGTTTCGTTCTCGATAGACTTTGGACTAGGAGTCCATTGGTGGCAAGAGACTTCTTCGCCAAGCTCCTATGGCAACGATTGAACCCAGAATCGACGCAAGAGGAGCTCATTCTTGTCACTGAAGCTTCAGTAAACAATACCGTTAATGTTCTTATATCATTGACAAAAGGGAACATATCTCCCCAATTGCTTGAAAGCTTGATCAAACCCATACTCCCATCCATTTGGTCATATTATACATTCTTGAAAGCTAACAAGAAGAATACCGAGGTTATTCAAAATGTTCTCATCAGCTACTTCACCCTAGTGGATGACAGCAGCAGCGAATCGAATGGAGCTGTCAATGGACTCGATATAATTTCTAAAAATCTTGTAGCTGACGGAGGTGCTGATTGGAGGTTCGAATTTGGGAAAAACGGTCTCTTGCAAATTGTCAAATATGAAACCACCCCAGTAGAGACAGGACATCAACGGGTCAACAACTTCTTGAATAAGTTGGACGACAACTGCCAATATTTTGTCGATTTTTTGAAGGAGGTGAATTCAGATTTAATACTGGCACTATTCAACATGGTTCTAATGAGGTGGTTAAAACTCGATGATGATGAATTGAAAATAGGAGAAAAGAATGACTTCTTTGTATTGGTAGATCTCCGTCTATTGGAGAACTTGGTTAATGAGTTCAAAGATAGCATAGCAAAGACTCCGAATGAAATGTTGGATATCGTAAAGAACTTCCTCTCATCTAGACAAAAGATATTGCAAAGTGGTAAGAAGAATTACTCTGGTGTCCTCATCAAAAGAGAGGATAGTGACGATGTAGATTCTGATGATGACGAAGAGCTTGGTGACGAAGATTTGTCTGGCAAGGTTTTACCTATGGTTCTCGAGCTCCTTTCTGCCATATTGTCAGAGACAGTGTCCATGGATGCACACTCTATTGAGTTGTTGAAAGGCATCAACAAGTTGTTGAAGGAAATCGGTAAATCTCCCTCGAGCAGTTCCAGTGCCCTATCGTCATTGAGTGCAAGAATTGAGGAGAGTTTGAATGGAGATTCCATTCCAATCACCTCACAAGACTTGCACGCCAAAACCCTAAAACGAGCAATCACCAGTTTGAATGACCCTCTTGTGCCCATAAGAGCTCACGGATTGTATCTTCTTCGTCAGTTGGTGGAACTGAGAAGTGAGCATATCTCATTAGATTTCGTCATCAACTTACATCTTGTCCAGCTCAAAGACCCGGAGCCGTACATTTATTTGAATGTTATCAAGGGACTCGAATCACTTATTGAGTGGGATGAACCTAAGGTTTTGCCGCTTCTCGTGTCATCTTATTTGAACGAACATGGGGACACTGAGTCAGATGAGAGACTCAAGATTGGTGAGGTTCTTTTGAGGTATATACTACTTCGAAACGAAGTGTTTGCCGGTTCTCTGGCGAAATTGGTGGTGAGTGCATGTATGAAGTTGATAAGACGAAGGGACGACGAAAAGCAGGATAATCGACTTAGAATGTCTGCCATGTCACTTCTTGGTACTTGTTGTAGTACCAACCCCATTGGTGTTGTCGAGGATCTTAATGAAGCTCTTGATTGTGCTCTAGGAATATTAGATCTTGAGACAAGCAAAGAGGATGCAATTATGAGACGTTCAGCCATTGTGTTGATACATGATTTGATCGTGGGTACTACAAATAGCACAGCAGTACCTTTTCCTCAAAGCTACCAACGCAAAGTGGTTATCACCTTGAAGTATATTGTCGAGACTGACAATGATTTGTTGGTAAGAGACCAAGCAAAGTCAACCTTGGATACCTTAGAGGAATTAGGGAAACAGATAGAGCTGACAGTTATGTAAAACAACTATAATGTTACGAAAAAGTAATGTAGCTGAAAAATATGAAAATGTAAAAAAATCAACGAAGTGCCAAATAAGTGAAAGTGTCCGATAGTATAAAAAATGTCAAAAAAGGTGAAATTGTTAAAAAATGTGAAAAAGTAGCGAAATGTGTCAAAATGTTAAAATAACTCCGAAATGAGAAGACCTAGGATTGAACTCCATTAATTTCAGATTTTTATATATCTCTAATGAGCTACTATTTAGTCACATTGTAATGCTAAACAAGCCAATAACCCGAAGCAATTGCTTCGGTTATCGTCAATGTCTCACAAATAGCTGATAGAGCACAATTCGTAATAGAACCTGTACAGCGAATTCATGTAACAAGTGCAGCCAAATCGCTTGAAATTAGCCAGAGCAGAGATCGTTTATAACAAATTAATCTCATTTCCAGTTACCACATCACTACAATCGTTTTTGTCAGCCCCCTTCTTGCTCTTTGTATTCTTCTCACTACATACCTTAACATCTTAAGCTGTACCCAGTACCTATTATTTGGCACACACCTACAATACCCCACTTTCACCAAAAGAAAACCATATTTCTCATCCTCCAAGCTTCATTTATCACTTGAAAGCTACCAGAAGAACTCAATATCGCCATGTCAGTCACTTTTCCTCGCACCGTACCTCCCACCGCACTCTTCCTAATCTGGTCTGCGACAAATTCGCAACACACAAACAAACACCAAAAATGTAAACACTTTTGACGTCTGTCAACTATTTCTTTCCACCACGAACCTTCGCTAAGCCAGTGGGCATTTTATTCCTCATGAGAGACAGCTTAATGGACTATAATCGCCTAAGGCACACTTTTGATTTCCTACTACGTGGTCCAGACGTGGTGCTCGGTTCATCGCAAAAGCAAAATACATTGACTGATCAAAGAAACGCCGTGAAAGATGCATATGATTGCATTAACAACCTAACTCGAGATGATAAGGGCATGGATATAGCTCAAACGGTCGAATTGACTTCAAAAGCATTCAAACTACTACACCTTTACAAAGAGAACGACAAAATGGACATTATAAAGAAACATGAGACCTTCATTGTTAAACTCATAGACACTAAGAACATCAATAAAGCCCTTGACGAACTAACAGTGATAAGCACTTCTATAAACAACTACATTCATGGTACCAAACTGAACAATTATATACCTAAAGATTTCCTTCTATCGGCCATCCCTTATACTACAGTCCCAGACCAGATCTCCAACATCACTAACTTGATAGTAACTTACTACTTTTTAGCTTTCCAGTGTTTCCTACAGTACATAACAGTCCACTTAAAGGCAATAACCCAAAATACTGACTCTATGGTCAGCCTTTTATCTTTTCATGACATTGTATTCCAGTTTCGTTCTTCCAGTGAATTTTCAAAATGGGTTCAACATTCAAGTGGTAATTTGACTGAAAAGTACAGGAAAAATCAGATGAAAATTATCCAGGGTCTCATTAAAGTATTATGTTTTTTAACGTCTAGAACAAATGACCGTAGCATCAAAGTTTCCCACCAACTATTGTCTATAAAAGTTACAGAATTACAAGTTCTACAGAATGATCCTGTCGATCATCTCCCTATAATAGAAGCAAACCATGCCACGGTTTTGTTCATGAATGATCTCAAAGAGGCTTGTGAAATGAATTCATACCGTCATCTTATTCCTGCCATAGACAAACATATTGCTGAAGACACTCCTAATCACGATGACTCCAGTTGTAATGATCTCATAAGACAATTGAAACAAATCCTCAAAGAACCTTGTGATGCCACTATCAACTCTGTTTCCGCAAACTTACAAATAACAGGGTTACCTTCTCAGTTATGGGATCTGTCTGAATTCGTTACCACTATCAACTCTTTGAATTCTTGTTTCCTCCGATCTCACAGCACTCTCAATCATATGTATTTGAATAAGATTGCGACTAAAGTGATATCTAGTTTGAAACAGCTAACAAATTTATCCAAAAATCACATTTACTTCCTCGATACCTTGATTGTTTGCATGAAGGAATTAATCAATAGAGAAGGCTCAGTTGTGACTATTGATAACACTCTTGCACAACTATTTTCCACTTTATCCACATTCAACCAATGGAAAAGGATGAGAAATTTATCAAATCTCTATTTTAATTTATCCAAGAAAAACCAATCATTAGATCTCTGGGAAAAGTGTTTGAGATTTGAAAATCAAATCTGCGCCCAAAATTACACCATAGACAATTTGAAGCAAGCAGATGCTAAAATGGCCAAAGTGGCTCATATTCTTAGCTCACTTGTGAAAAATGGGGATCTTGTTGAACATGGCCTTACTTTTGTGATATCGAGGAGTTTGTCTGAGTTTAATACTCTATTGACAGGTTCCGCCACCGAGACTATGAAATTCATTGACCAATTGAAGATTCCCAAACTTGTTCATATTTTAGTCAAGCATATGGAAGATAAAGTTGAACCTGATATGCTTAACCGACTAGTTGGAGTTGATTCAGTACTTAGCGATGGCTTACGATCTGTATTGTACTTAAACCTCCTTGAACACTATGAAAAATCCAACAGCGAACAAAGAGAATATTTGATTAACTCTGCTACCGCCAATTTATCACTAAAGTGTTTCATGCTACAGAAGTTATGTCGCTACTCATATTTAAAAGTAAATGGTGTCAGTGACTTTATTGATACAAAATTTGATTCATCTGCTGAGTTACCAATTGAAAGTTTGCTTTTATGTGGAATTAAATTGTTTGAATCAATCAACAACTTGAATCTGGAAATTGGAACATGTTTGAAGCATCTTGATAGCTGGTACCGTACTAAAGGTGATGAAGAATCTAACTATGAAATAGAGATATTGAAGGGCTTGATGAGGTTTTTTGAACATTGTGGTTCTTTGGGTAAAGTGAATTATGTCATGAAGTTGTTCGAAGCAAGTATGAACCAGGGTCCTCGCTTTTTGCAATTAAAGCTTTACTGTGACATGATTTGCAGCGGGCTAGCTACCAAAGGAGGATTCAATAATGCAGCTGAGATATCCTTAGTCTCTTCTGGTGAAACTTTGAAATCACTTTCGAAATACACCGACACGAATGGCAAGATTCAATTCATCTCTAGTCATACGATTCTTCAATGGAAGCTTCTACAAATACAGTATATAATGCTCTCCGGGGATTTCCAAACTGTGAGCTCCAAATTTGTCGCACTAAGAGAATTCGTTGCTTCTAAACCTGAGTTTGATCTCAAGTATACTGCATTGCCAGTTGTTGATCGGTTTTTAAATCTCATTTTGATGGCAAAATTCCAATTGTTAGCTTGCCAAATCAATATCAAAGTTAACAATAGTATAGACGCATTGGGGAATTGCAAACTTACTATCAAATTGTTGTATTCAGTTATGAAGAAGTTACCTATGAATATCTCCAAAATTGACTATAATGATCTTAAATGGAGAACATTAGACTTGTTATCTGAGAGTTACAAACAAATAATTCAGCTCTATAAGCACTTAGGAATTTCGCGAGAAATTCCTTATTATTTGGATGAGTTCAGTAAGCTCAATGACTCAGGGTCAGGAGATTATATTCATTGTATTAACTGTCATCTTATTGCCAAAGAATTTCTCTTCATTGACCAATTGGAATCTTCTCTAGCTTCTACCAGGAAATCTCAGCTCAAATTCAAAGCTAATGATGTTAATATCAGGTGGATAAGTTGTCAGAATCAAATACTTTATCTGACAATTGTATCAGCCGATGACAAGTTTACTAGTGACACTAAGTTGGTATTACCTAGAGAAAGTCATAACTGGGATAATATTCATTTGAATATCCCAATTGATTATCACTCTTTGGGTATCGAATTTGATTATTCCATATCATTAGTTAAAATGAGCGCTGAGTTGAATTTTAATTACTGGACCAATGATAAAAGAAGGCACTTTTTGAAGCTATTCTTGAAAACAAAATCAGTTTTCAACGAGAAGATACAAGAACTCAAGAAACTGATGGAGTTACAGTCTCCGGTATGGCTACCTCTTCAAGTAAATGTGAAAACTAATCGAACTGCTCAATCCACGGCGGAACAATTCATTGCTATCAAGCAGTCGCTTTTCAATATGATGAACTCAGAGGGATTCAAGTACTTAGATGTCCATGAACTCCGTGACTTCTGCAAGGCAATCACCAACTGTATTCAAGTACTTTCGGTTGCAGCTGAAGTGAAGCCGAATAATTTCAATTCTTTGCTTGGATTATTGTTTTATTTGCAAGACATTCCTCGGCTGTTGGCTGAGACTAATGAAAGAATGGTTTCAGACATGGAAAGTCGTAGATCTGACAGCTTCTTGCCATCAATCTCCCAACCAAAGAAGCATATGGACATGTCTTCGTCAGTTTCCGACCAAGCAGTTGCCAGTTTAGAAATATCTGCGATGAAGTATATGAATGATTTGAGAAATTTACCATCTCATTGGTCAATAATCACCATCGATGTCTGCCAGAACGGCGAAGATCTCATTCTCTCCAAATACAGATACAAAGGTGGCTCCCAAACTCCTATAATTCTAAAGTTGACGCTAGACAGGTTTAGTGACCGTCTTGGAGAACATTCTAATAGTTCATTCTCTGAAATTCAATCGCAATTATCAAGTATTATCCATAGAAGCAGTATTTCCACCAAATCATCCACTACGTCTCAAATACGGACTAAGGAAGATAGAAAAAGGTGGTGGACATTGAGATTTGGTCTTGATATGGAATTAAAAGAATTGCTCAATACCATCGAGAGCAAGTGGCTAGGTGGTTTTGCCGGCCTCTTTGACGATTCTGCCGAGGATAATTTGGATTTATTTTCGGACTTCGAGAAAGACTTTCAGCAGCTTTGGAGTACGATTCTTCTGCCAATAATCGATACGAATTCGTTGCGGTTCAATGAGGGTATTGTTAAATTGTTTTATCGGTTTAATGTCAATCAATTTGGTGTCTCTGAATACCTCGAATTAGATGATTTAATCTACTTCATTATTGAACAACTATCCACGACATTACCAAAAATCACCCCCAAAGTCATAGACATTGCTAAAGTGAGGAACTCTTTAATTCAACTAATTGAAAATTATTCACAAACCAGATCGGCAATCAGAAAACCCGGCAGTAGAACTGAAGATCACATAGTATTGGTTCTTGGTTCAAAATGTAATTCTATACCTTGGGAATCCCTTCAATGCTTGAGAAATAAATCAGTGTCAAGAATGCCATCTGTCAGTGAACTCCTCAGAACCTTCAACCGTCAGACTGACGCATCTATCATCGGCGATAAGGGTAAACTTCTTTACTTGATAAACCCCGGAGGTGATCTTGCTAGAACTGAGTCTAAATTCACCTCGCTCTTCCAACCAAATGAAAAGATGGACATGGGAGGTGTTATTGGACATAGACCTAACGAGGAATCTTTCCTTGCTGAGCTAACTAAAAGTGATTTATTTGTTTACTTGGGCCATGGAGGCTGTGAACAGTACATTAGCACTTCTTCATTATTAAAGATGAAGGACAAACTTCCTCCGAGCTTGTTGATTGGTTGTTCATCAGGACAACTTCAGCTTCATGGGTTTTTGGAACCATCTGCAAATATATACAATTGGTTGACTTGTGGGGCTCCTATGGTGGTTGCAAATTTATGGGATGTAACAGATAAGGACATTGACTTATTTAGTCATACGGTTTTAGATAATTGGGGAGTTTTTAGTGGCAACATGACCAAGATGAATATAACTCAAGCTGTTTCATTGGGTCGTAAAGAGTGTACTTTGAAATACTTGAATGGTTCTGCACCAGTGGTATATGGATTGCCTTTATACCTCGACAAACAAACAAATATCGAAACGGAAACTTTACATAGAAATTAACATATTAATAGACAATCATGGGTCAAGAAAGATAATCCTGTAGCCATCCGTCATTTATGTATACCTGAGTAGCTATATAAATCACCAGTTCTTATCTCAGGGACTGATTTATCAAGAGTCATAGGATACCAACTTGTGGCGTTCCCACTGCGATGAATCGAAAAATCACTGGAGTGTCCAGATTTGAGTAAGTTCGATCAAAGGTACGATTATTGAGACATGTAATAAAAATTCCTATATGCTGTATGTCTACCTGAATTCAGGAATCAGAGAATACAAAACGTTGCTAGGATTCACTAATTGGAACTATTCATTCCTGTGCTATCGGGATTATGTGCTTCATCACCTGTTTCAACATTTGCAATGTGACTATGCCCACCATTTTCAAAATTGGCAGTACTGGAAGAAGCATTAGTAGCAGTATTAGAGGAGTTGCTTGGAATACACCAGTTTCTATGACAGTGCCATGCCTTCATCTGACAGTCACGCGAACAATACTTCGTTCTCTTACACCTCCTACATTTCAGAAACTCCCTAGGAAACTTCTCCCATCTTCCACATTCAAGGTTACCGCATTGTCTCACGCCGCCTCTAAAATCATTACGACGACAAGAGTTTCTCATGATAACTCCGGACCAGTAATACATGTCTGTTCCTGCCAAAAAGGTGAATTTTTCCACCATAGGAAACAAATTTACCTTTTTGTATTCAACCAACGAATCATCGTAGTCAGAATCATCTTTTGCACAGTCACCATCGATATCATCATCAACATCAAACTTTGTATAAGTATCATAGTTCCACTTTTGTTGGAGATACCGTTTTTGTTGCAGTCTTTTATTAATGATGGTATTTCTTAATCTCTTACATTCTACCTCCACATACCTATTAATTTTATCGGAGATATGAAATAAAGCAATTTCCCTACTCAACCCATTCTCTATGGATTCAGCATCCGTTATACGATCATAAAGGCTGCTGAGGTAGGAAGATGGTTCGTCGAGCTTTCCATCATCGCCTCCAGCGAGGTTCGATAAATATTCATCATCATCCTCCTCGTCTGCAAAAGTCTCTTTTCTTGCTTCTCCTTCACAGTCATCATCGGTGTCATCCAAATCGTCAAATTCATCATCATCAGCTTCGGCATTTTCTATCAAACCACCATCGGCATTGTTGCATAAGTCAAACTTGTCTTCATCCAAAATGAAATCATCATTTTGGATGCTGTTAATATCGTTTAACATCTGCGGGGAGTTTGAAGCTGAAGGATTGAATCTTTCAAGATAAGTATTGGTAGTAGCATTACCATCCTCATTTATATGTGGAATCGCCAAGTCGCTGGTATTGGAAGCCGTAGAGTTAGTTACATTTGAAAGCTTTGATTTCCGTGATTTGGGGGTAATTGTGGGTCTTGATTTAATAGCTATTTTCTTCATCATTTTCAATTTCATTTGTTTTTCTACGAATAACTTCAATTGTTTATCCCTTATACTCATATCAATGATAAGATGGGTGTTCTGTAAGACCTCTTTTAAATGAGGATATTTGGAGATATATGCAAGTAGTTGTAATGACCATACTATATCATCATCCCGAGGTATAACTACACCAGTTTCGGTGAAATTTCTCGGAGCAACTTTGGGATTGACCAAATTTACATGATTGTTCTTATCTTCTTGTAAGTACATGTCAGATAAGAACTGTAAATCTTTGTCCATTTCATAGTCGCAGTCATTAAAAAATTTATCGTCAAGTAGCTCGTCTTCCTTCTCTTCTCTTAATTTTTTGATAATATTGACAATCAAGTATCTACGCTTGATGTCATTATTGGCAAGACTCTTACCACCACATGCATTGGTATGCATATGATTTTCATGATGACAATGATTAGAAGAATTGAAACGAATTAATTTGAAAAGTTGATCAACACTTAAGCCATCATAATCATCGCTGGTTAAACTACTGGAATGAGGATTATTGAAGAATGGAGGAACTGAATTGAGATAAGAGGAGTTGACTCTGTCATTGGTCATGGACATGCTATTGAATGCAGAATTGGAAAATGAGTCAATTTGACTGAGGAAGTTACTGGTGGCATTATTAGAATTATCGTTATTTACAAAGGGAGGAGGTCGAACAGGTGGGATGGATTGGCTTTCGTTGAATGTATTGTCGGCAGTCGTGGGAGCAGAATCAAGAGGGGCAGTGGTCGGGGTGGAATCAAGAGGAGCAGGGCCTGGGGTTACATTTGCAAAGGCAAAAGGAGGGCCGGAATTAGTCTGCTGTTGGGGTTGTTGTTGGGGCTGTTGTTGTGGATAAAATTGAGGAAGATGCTGGAGAGGTTGCTGGTCGTTAGTGGGCCGTTGGGTGTCGATATTGAAGAGAGCTGTATCTTCTCCACTCTGTTGGCCTTCAGTATTAGTGCCAGCTACTCTGTTGGCATTGAAGAAGGTTCTTTCGTATAATGTAAGGTAATTATCCAATACAGTAGCAATGATGGGGAGCATTCCAGCTCTTACCACCTTCTGACGAATCTTTTCAGTGCCTCGGGTACCAATGAGCACTAAACATTGGAATGCAAGGGTCCATTTCCAAGCAGTGAGGAGTTTCTTCTCGCTATTGAAGATGTTGTCGTTCAAGTTAAAGGTGCAATTATGACATTCGTGTAAAATTTCAATTAATCTCTCGATCCCCCCATCATTAGCTAGGGTTTCTCTCACTTTAGCAGAAGAAGACACCAAATAAGTGAGGTGGTTAAGGGAATTGACAAGCGGTTTATCTGAAGTCACATCCAATGCCCGTCGGTCATAAAGACTGGTGGTAATGGTGACTGCTGCTTTGTTATTGGAGATCGATTTATAATTAGAGTCTCTCATTAAGAATGTGATGCCAAAGGGTAACAGGAGAATATTTCACTTTATATAACAATGTAGTAGTATTTCACGATGGCTTCAGTATCTGATAATATTATGTTCACTTTCTTGTACTTCACTCAAGTACAAACCGTGCTGGTCAAATTAGTAAACGTTTTGTCAGCAACCGGTTCTTGTTACCTCGTAGCCTCGGTAGTTAACAAAGTTGAACTGTCGATTTTTTTCTATAAGACACCGGAATATTCACCGGATTTTATCTAGGCAATATTTGTGGCAAAAACAGAAAGGCACCGGTTGTATTTTATGCTAATTACTTGGGTTTTTTTTTTGGTTTCACTACCAAACACACTTGATTTTTTCCTCTCATTCCTTTTTTTCTTTTTCCCTTATTTTTATGCTTTCTTCCTGATTGTGTAATTCGCCACTGGTGCCGTTCATCACGTGACACTGTATCGGAGACGCTTCCCCGGATAAACTGCTTATCAATCCGAAGACCTTCATTTGACACATAGCCCCATCAAACGGTTATATGAATTCTACGCCGTTGACGTCTCTCGAGGAGGTAACATCGATTCGGCTCCTCCAGCTGGCGGAAGAGGTGGTGTCGAAGGTGCAATCATGGGCCAAAGGTAAGGTCTACACCTCACAAATAGATGGGGTTACCATTCATACTAGAACCTATACCGGAGACCTCAACCATGACTTCTGGGCTGGAAGAGTCACCGAGTTTGACACTGACAGGTATTGGAAGTACTTTGACGAATACATTGTGGGATCCCTACTAGATAATAGCAATTCCCACACTCACTACGAAAAGGAGTATATCCATCAACTATATGACTTTAAATTATACGACCATGATCTTGGCCTGGTGCCATCAGACTACACTGGAGTTACGTACTTAGCCAAGTTATACTATACGTTTGGGTTTCCTCTCAAAAACAGAATGTTCAGCGAGCTTGTCCATGTTCTTCGAGCTAATGACGGTTCTCATGCTTTTGTTATTAGTTTAGCAGTGGATCCACTGTTGTTGGAGAAAGAATCCGCCTCGTTTGTTGCTGCAAGGTATACGTCGGTGGAAAAGGTTGAGAAAAAAGGGGAAAAAATGAAGTGGACTATGGCCACTTGCTCGGACCCCGGTGGATTAATACCGACATTTGTCACCAAGGCATCGATAAAAGGTGCTATTGCAAAGGATGTTCCTAGTTTTTTGACATGGGCCAACCAGAAAAAAAGTTAAGACACAGGTGCTACGTTTCACCGTTGGCTTTAAAAACCTCCAACCAGTTCTTGACATCATCGCCCAAACTATCCAAAAACCCGAGATGCGCATAACTATAAGCACTATCGGTGATACTACTAATCAAAGTGCCGTCTCTCTCATTTACCACCACCGATTTTCGGTTATTGGATGTCTTCTTTCTGGTATAATGGTGTCGGTTTTTGATTATGATAATATACTTCTTCCCATACTTAATGTAGTAAAACATCCAATCGTTCTGCTTGTTACTGTTGAACTTGTGTAGGTATTCATTGACCGAGGTATCGCTGTTGAAAAACTCCTTGCTTTTCTTGGTAATGAACAAACTTATCAACTGATCGTGGAGGTGAAATATCGCCGTTTGATACTTCAATGCTAGTCTATTCGCAGGAGTGTCATCCGTGGTGGATATAATTGGTAAGTATGGTAATGATGATTGAATTGACTTATCTTCTTCGTTCATTATCACGAAAAAGAAGTCGTTGTCACTTGAAGGTTTGCCGGCTATCATACCATTGATGTATCTTGGTAATGAGCCTATACTTGTTCCAAGAATACTACCTCCTTGGATGTAATTCGTTATCGCTTCTGTCACTGGTTCTAAGATGTCTTGTCGCAATTCGTCAAAGAAGTTTAGCTCCCTTGGGCTTGCATTGTACAATAAAGTAACGAGAATGTCGTCTTTTAAGTAGACAACCACTGTAAATTCTTTTCTCAGCAGTTTCGACTCTCCATTTTTGGTAATCACAGTGTCTAAGAATAAGTTTCGTGTACTGATAGTGGTGCCGATTGCACCAAGAAGATACTCGCCAATCTGTTCATACTCGTCCTCACTTTCAGATGGTTCTTCAATAGGCTCTTCTTCTTCTGAAGCTCCGTAGCTAAACGGATTGAGGTAACTTTGCCAATTAGAAGCGGATTCATTGCTGGAAGCGATGGCAGCAGCCTCATTTCCTCCTAAGCTCATCACACTGTTCATGGTATAATTTAGAGGCAGAATAACCAAATTATTGGTTAATGTTATGGGATTAAGAAGCTCCAATGCTACTGTTGGATTAATTTTTGACATCAACTCTCCCCTGCTTTCATTTGTTGTTTCTTGAGGTGGAGAAAGGGGTATCGGAGATGCCAAGAACCTTCGTATGGAATCGTTCGAGGAGAAAAGATTGCCATCGCCGGTTAAATGTTTGTTGTTAAGTTTGTCGTGATAATCAAGATACTCAAGCCAGTTGTGCACCTCAATAAGAGAACCTTCGTGTATCACCTCACCTTCCTGTGTATCACTCTCAAGATGACTTTTATATATCAATCCGTACTTCTTTGGAGTCATTTTGTTGTTATACGATATAATCACCCCTCTTGGAGCCAATACTGATGTCACTTCACTCATAGAAGCAATCTCGTTTCTAGCAGCATAGCTTAATGTTATCGACGACTTCTTGAATGTCTTCATCAGTCTGAAATCGGGCCCCTGGCCCAATAACCCTAGGAAACCACCATAATTCAAGGTATTGGGCCAATATAACTCTGCTGGGAACTTGAACATTTCGCCATTATATCCATCTATAAATGCCTGCCAATAATCACTAAGTTTCGTTCTGGAGTATGTGTCGGTGTTATTTTGTAAAAAATGAAGTAAAGAGGAGTGGAAAAGGTCAAAAAAGCTATTGGACTCATCGATGATTTTAGATAATTGGAATATAATCGAATCTGCTTTACTTCCAATTGACACCGGAATAGAAACAGAACATGCTAAGTAGATGCCGGATGATAGTACCTTGATCAAAGTAGTAGATTTGGAGCCTTTTATTATACTGTTTTCATCCACATTAGCACCACTGAAGGTCTGAGCTAGGGAGTTGATACCTCGAATTAAACCAATGATGTTTATATGCTCTTGTAGTACCTTGGGATTCTGTGTCTCAGGTTCTTCCTTTTGTTCGACGGACGTCGGCCTTAGAAAGCATAGTATTTGCTTCTGTAGTTTGTCTTGGGATTCTTCTGTACTGCTCACCAAGTCGGGTTTGAAGATGGTTATATAATTGATTTGCCCCGAAGATTCGTTATCTGTTTTGACAAGGGCCGAAAGGTCCATCCCACCATCGGAGTTCCCGATCCGTGATATCAATTGAGTGAAGTACCCATTCATTAAAGAAGATGGAGAGGCCACTGACGTACTCTCCATATCTTTTTGGAATGCTCCAGAAAACAAATAAAAAACCCGTGCACACGGATAATGGATGCAAAACTGATATTCACCGAGTTGTTATCGACAGTCTACTACACTCTCTTACAACTACATGGCTCCATCTGGTTCTCCCAGTGGCTAATAAGGTACAATTTGAATCTTGTTAAATTGTTTCTGAGTAAACCTAAGTCATGATTGTTCCAAATTGTAAATGCTCATTTTGTATGCAACTATGTACTCTCCTTAATTTCCCACCATTCCTTCCTTCCATATCCACATCAGTTCCAGAGGTCAGCCCAGCCAATATTCTTTCTGACGGCATTTGAAAATCCTTCATTGTACTTAACCCAGATTCTGGTGGCTTCATGATTAGTTCCTCTGACACCTTTAGAAACAGGCGTTTTAACTTGTGATGCTAACCCATCGTACTTTTCTCTGAAAAAATCTATTGGGTTGACGATCTTAGCTTTCTTCGTCTTTGCCTCTGTTTCTTCTTGGAGAGGGTCTCGGGTGAATGATCGTTTGTTACCGGCTCGTTTGGCCATGATGATTTTGTCTATCTCCAACTGTATTAATGGGAAAACTTTCTGTCTCCTACTCTGAGCTAGCTTGATCTTTGATTGTAATGGAGTAGAACTCAAGTGGTTATCAAAGTTAAGAATTTGATCCCAGCCTGGAGATATATGGAGTGATTCTATTCTGGTCTCCAAATCTTTATGGTTCTCCAAAGTCAAATTGAATTTATAAATAAGCAGCGACACTTTTAAAACTGCCAGCTTTTCAAACTCTTTACTTGGCTTGGATATACTGAAATCGGGGTTAAGCACAGAATCAAGATATGGTAGTATCTCACTACTAAAATGCTTGGAGTTTTCTGAAGACCCACAACCCAATGATAACTTAACTCTTAGAGGTAGGCTTTCCATAAGTTTCTTGATCACTGTTTTATTATATTTAAGTTCCTCAAATGATTCAAAGTCCAAGCCTCTAGCATTGGGTATTAAACTGTTTTCTCTAGTATTCTTCTTAAGGTTGATTTCACTAAGAAGCGACCATACCTTCATGGTAAATAAACTAGAATACCTATTTGCGTCATGGTTCAAAGGAATGGAATCATAATAATGGAACCAATCACTCAATTCAGAAGGCTTTACGAGAGAGTCATCTTGAAAATGCACCACATCAAGATATCGATGGAAACAACCTCTAACCACTTTATCCAACGACCCTGAACTGGAACTTGCTGATTTCCCACTCCCGTTTAAGATCAAATCTAGTAAAACTTCAAAACTTTCATCTTTAGAAGATTGGGCATCTCTTTTGAAAAGTAAGTCCACCAAGGCAAACCATGATAATTGAGAGTCTTTATTGAATTTTGTCGACCCAGTGGTTTCGTAGTGATCAAGTTTTCTCCCACTGAATTGAAGATGATTCAATGATGCACGAATATCACCTTCACATACTTCGACGATTTCTCCAATTTGCTGGTAATCAAGTCCTAAGTTCTCTCGTTCATTAATTTTCATCAAATGATCCTTCACTGATCTCAATGCTAATCCACTTGCTTTCACTCCGAACGTCTTACTGAATTGGGGCTTTTTAAACGCAACAATTTCACACAACGGTCTCAATTTTTCCATTGGAGAACTCGAAAAGGAACGGGAGTTATTGGCGGAATAGATGTCGTTGGCAATACAAATAATAGGTCTGTTCAAAATGAAGTCTTTCTTCTTACTTTTCTTCTTACTGTCAGATTTCTCTTCGGGGTCAAATTCATTTATTTTTTGTCGGAAAGCTTTGGCCGAAGCTCTTTGGTCTCCATGACAAATATCTGTCAATACTTTCATGACATCATTGGAGTTTAATATTGTATCTATTTCATCAATAATCAAACATGAAGGTGCTCCATTGGCAGAGATGGAATTTGTAGTTAAGGCATTAGTGATTTTGAGTTTCATGGCGGCAGAAGCATTGGAAAAGGCGTTTCCCCCAGGCCCTGACGACGCCAGAGGTAAAGCATCCAAACTGTTGGCAGCATTCAATTCTTGTACATTGTATCCAAGTTGCTTAGCTAGGAGATGAATCGCTGCTGTTTTCCCAATCCCCAGGGGTCCATGGACTAGTAGAATCTTCTTGTAGGGACGCCCGAGTTGGTCGGTGTTTCCCGTATCCATTTGGTCTTCTCCAAACACAACTTTAGACCATTTTTTGAGCCAGTGTAATACGAGCCTATATTGTTTATCATTCCCGGCAGAACAAAGCTGCATGAAGTTATTAGGCCTATATTTATCTGTCCAAAGTTGCTTAGGCTTCTTCTGCTTCGCTTCCTCTTGCTCGAGCGAGCGGAGTTTCTGCCGACTTTCTTTGGTTTTCTGCTTGGACGAGACTATGGAGAAGAGATGGTCCATATTAACAATACCATCGTCATCTTCAAGAGCCAAGTGGTTGATATCCACCAGCTTTCTACGTCTGGCTCGTGGCTTCAACGTGATGGTATTTCCACCAAATAGTTTGACGTCAATAGGTTTGGGATCGCGGGAGGGCGTTGGTATGGGGCTGGTCAAGCGTTCCTCAACGGTGTTTGAAAAGAGCATGGACCCTGCAAAGTCAAAGTCATTGGCCTCCTGAGATCGGTCATTGGGCGGCGCTAGCTCTGTTATAGCAACGTCTGTCATTGCCGTAGATGTCTTTTTTGTTTATACATGAAAAATTCTACAGTTTTAAACCCACGCGCGATACGCGTTATCATAGGACTGTATATAAGTTTTCACTACTTTTGATCATATCTAGATGGGAGCGGAACACCCGTTCATGAGCGAGTTCCGGGGCCATTTATAGCCGGCCTGTTTCCAGGTGGTGAGGTTGGCGTTTGAGTATGCATTGAAGTGACTGTTGATGTACTCGGACGTCGGGTAGTCGTCCGGGTCGCACGTCATCTCCGTATGGCCCCTAGGCTGGTATATTCTCACATAGTCGATCTCAAACGTGGCAGGGAACTCGAGGGAGTTGAAGTCGATGTCAGCCCACGTAGGCGAAAGTGCTAGATTGAATATGAGAGCCATTGGCTCGCGGCTGATGTGTCTCCATCCGACATTGCCTTTTGGGTGCAAAGAGTCGCCGTGAAGCATCATTGTCGTGTCTTCCCCCACGTAAAACCGGATATAACTATCACGATTGCTGCTCTTGAGACTCAGGTACTCAAACCCATACTTCTGGAATCCCTTTTGATCTGTGTCGGCGAACCAGGTGTCGTTCAATACCGTCATCGATGCTATGGCCTCTTGTGTTGGTGTACCGGTGTTTGGGTTCAAAAACGTTACCTGCTGATTTGCTACCGTCATGTAGTCGTAGTCGGGTCTCCACCAGGGATCGAACGGAGCAACTTGCAATGTTTGGGCCCCCAAACTCCAGTCGCCATGGGGATCATGAAAGCCTTCAATGATATCAATCTCTGGTGCTCCTCGGCCGAGTCCAATGCTTGGATGTTCTTCGCCGTAGCAGGTGCACTTGCTGAGTCTCTGACCCGGCAAATAAGACATTCCGTCGGGCGAAGACTGGTTCGGGGTGATGCCAAAGTCACATTCGTCGTAGGTGTAGGGCCAGATTCCATCCGTGGACGCACGGAAACCGGGCCGGCCCAAGTTGCCTAGGGACCACACGGCCGGCCAGAGACCCTTGGACCCGGCGTCGCCGGGCATTTTCGCGCTCACCTCGACCAAGGCATTTTTATTGTAGCAGAGCTGGTTCCAGCTTTGAAGCATTCCCGAGCGGTAGTCTAGACCTTTGGTCCTAAATGCATCCAATTTGATCTGGAGCGTTCCGTTGTGCGTGGTTATCATGTCTGGAAGGTAGTATTCCAAGTCCTGGGTGGCCCCGTAGTGGAAGTCGGCCGCAGTGAAAAATTGGTCGTCGCCCGGATAAAATGTTCTTCCGTTGACGTTGAACTCGTCAGAGAACACAAGCTCCCACGTTTCCCCCGTCACATTGGAGACCTTCGTGTGGAAGTGCTTCGGGGTATCCGGATCAATCAATGTCTTGCGCAACGCCGACAATATCGGGTAGTCGTACGGTGAGAGTATCGGCACCACCTGGGGCTTGGGAGTACTGTACACCTCGCGGGCATGTACCACCAAGAATACAACCGTACCCACGACAATAAACACGAGAACAAACGTGCTTGCTAGGAAGTACTTTAAGGTGACCACCTTTCTCCACCGCCTGGGCCGGAGTATATCCCTCCAGGTTGCGCCGGGCACTTCTTCAAATTCTTCTTCGTCATCGTCCTCCTCGTTTGCAGCCAAAGTCACCGCGCACTTCTCCACTATCGGGGAGCTGACACACGCCAGACCCGAGCTTCCGTGCGAGCTTCCCTCTGGAGTCGGGTCCAAAGACACGTCGTAGTAGTAGTTAGGCTCTTCCATGTGATGGAATTTTGGTTCTGTTCTACTCTTCACGAAGTACCGGGAGTACTTCTTATCAGCACGCTCAGCCATATGGGTCTCTGAGTCTGTTCTCATTATAGAGGCCCTCAAGTCAGGTTTATGGAAATTCGGATGGAGAATCTCTCTCTGGGATTTGCTTCCTTCTTCAGTACTTACATCGCTGCTGGTAGAAGCCATGTTTGACACTTTTCCGAAAACAAAGAAGCAGCGTAAGCATTTGTATTAATATACGTGCCAACATGACATTCCATTTTGCTTTCTGTTTCAGCACATCGGGGTATCCTATTGTTGCCATTTCACTTTGTAAAATTTCCTCGAATATACATCTAGCAGAATTCACTGTCTGATGATGGCCGCAAAAATTTGTGTGCGACACAAAATATCCGTATGCCCTGCTTATCAGTGCATGGAGGTGCATTCACATACTAAAGTCTGCATCATCGCGCAACTACGAAGAACAGACATCGACAAAAGAAACGGCCAAGGACCCTGAACGGCAGGGTTGTGTACTGCTAGAGAGTATAAAGAGCACTGAAATGCGAATGCTGAAAGGCGGAGTGTGTGCTCGAGATTTTTCATGCCTATTCGCAAATTTCCCTGTAGACGGGTGATATGGGCATCAATTAAGTGTAGATAACAATATCACGAATGACATGGTTACATGCACTACATAGAAATCAGGAACTACACCAGTGCTATTTTCAATATGAAATATGATTCAGATATTCTAAATGAGAGACGAGCTAATGGGCGGAACAGGCTTATTAAATGCCATTGAGCGTCACCGTAGGCCATGCCATTGAGATTCTTCGGCTTACGCCCTTGGATCTTGCTAGGCTTAAATATTAAATTATGCCAGACTAGGTATTAAAATGCCCTTGGAGCCTCACCTTCAGGACCAATGTATTGAGGGTCTCTCCATGGACCGTAATCATTGAGGTATAATTGCTCTTCAGTGACATCAGATAAACCCCCGAATTTTTTAGGTAAGTTTTGTGGAGGAATTTGCTTCAACAATTCTTTGGAGTAAGAGCTACCCAAGATATGAATCTTAGACACGGTCACAGGATCCAAGAAGGGTTTGAAGAGCTTGAAAGCAGTGGAAAAGCCAAATGGAGCGTTAATACAGTAGAATTTACCCATTCTTTCCGGGTAGTAATCTTGACCGATTTGAGATGCTTCCTTAACGTAACCAACCACATTATAGGCAGTACTGACGGAGATACCTTTCAAGTCCATGATAGTACAAGAGGTTTCAACCAAGTAACCTCTTTCTCTTGAACAAGCAGGCAATCTGTTTTGGGTGAAGGATTCGTATTCCCACACCAAGTTTTTCAACATTCTTTCCTGGGTGGTGATCTTCAACATTTTGTTCAAATCGACTTTTCCCAATTCTTCGAAATAAACCGGTCTACCATCCTTATCGGTTTTATGATAGTATTGAGGGTATAATTTGGCCACCAAAGGTTTTTCCTCATAGTGGAAATCGGTCAAAACAGTGTTGGTACCGAATTTTTCACGCCAGTTTTCACAGTTGATGAACATAAGTTTGGCCTTGTCGAGATCAAACTTTCTGGCCCTTAAGAATCTCAATAATGATGCATCATCCAAACGAGCGGTGAATCCCAATTCAACCAATTCGGCGTGGAACTTCTTCAAGATTTCCTTTTGTTCATCGGTTAAATTGGAGGTGTAGCCGGTTAATTCTGATGGCGCAGAGATTTGAGGATACGAAGCTAAGATTTCTTCTTCAGTTGGCTTGACACCGCTGGTGGTGGCAGTACCATTGGTAGCTGGGGCTTCACTCATGATCTATTAATTAATGTATTGCAAGAAGAGGTCAAAAGAGAGCAATGTTATCCAAGTAAAAAAAGGGTTGAACCACGAGGTAAAAGAAGATAAGCGCCAAAAAAAAAAAAAAAAAGAAAAGAAAACAAAATAAGAAAGTGTTCAGAAGAAGTATTTCAAATTATCAACAGCGAACGGACAAAAAAAAAAAAGTATAAAAAAAAAAGGAATCAACGGCTACGGAAAAAAAAAAAAAGCAAACGAAAATGGACAGAAAGGGAAAAAGAAAAAGAAATATTTCGAGGTTTGCGGTTCATGTTCCGGTTGAAAGTCGGTCAGTCTTTGGGACATGCACAATGTCGTGCCGGGCTACATAAGGTACAAGATTGGGGGGTGTCAAAGGTTAATTCAGATTCCCCAGTCACACATCCTGAAACGTAATGGACAGAGAAGTAGGGAATGTAGATACTGGCGTCGGTGGTGTATGGGCGTATGATTTCCGGCCGGCGTGGCACCGGTGGCTGAGCCGGTGGGCCCGTTTTAGGCCCGGAACTCGGCCGAGAGCAACATCAGAAATGTCGCACCAGAATGTCACCGAGGGATTTGGCCGACAGAAGATGGGCCCATGCTGGACCTATTTTTTGTACGAGGGCTTACTATTGGCCGCAGTTTTGGACCAATGCTGTTACTTTGGGCCCAGATTAGGTCTGGTGAAAATTTGCACCCGTCTACACTTAATGGTACCTTATTATATATTACAGCTTCACTTTGGAGGTCGCTATTACAGCTTCACTTTGAAGGTCGCTATTACAACTTCACTATTACAACGTCACTCTGAAGTTCACCCTGTAAAGCCTACCACGGATCACTCATCATCACAATACTTACCATGGCCACTGGTACTCCCCCGTTACCCCGTTACACTGTTACACTGTTACCCCGTTACTGCTACTTACGGAGCCATTTCTTAAACGGATTCTTACTTGTAGATTTAATAACACTTCCAATGGAGTTGGAGCTGAAACTTTGTCTCATCACCATACTTGAAGCATCAGCATCATCCTTCGTAGCATCATTGAACTTCAACTTAAGCGAGCTCAACGCATTATCTGTGATCTTCTTGTTATAATTAGGCAAATGGTCCTGGATATTCTTATCGTAGAATACAACCGCATTTCGGGTAGTATCAAGATAAACCCTGGAAAGAATATTATAAGTAAATGACTCCCACATACCCAGTGTAAGTTGATAATTGGACGGAACCTCAGGGTCTTCAAGAGCAACCAACAAATCATCAATTTTATTCTTGATATTGGTACTTTGTTTCTGAAGATCTTTGAGCGAAATATTAGAAGTTATGAATGAAAATATATTTTCATTACTCCGACACAATGATTTGATAAACCCTTCAGTCTCATTATCTCCCACCAAATCCAAGAACTCCAGTTTTTCAAATTCAAGTGACCCGATTTGATAAACACTCTTCTCAAGATTCTCCTGAATATCACCACTATCATTATAGTAGCTGTCCCTCATGGTTCCCGATCCACTTCCACTCTTACCCTGCGATCCATTTACAGTAAGATTGGATCCACTCACTTGCCCACTTAAATTAGATAAAGTGGTATCTCGAGGACTACGAGTCCCCGCAACGTTATCACTCACAGAATTAATAGATGACAAACTAATCGAAGATCTTGAGTTGATATTAGTGCCTTTAATGGTACCACTTCTGGGCGATGTTGGATCGATCTTATGGGTAATTGTAGTCGCAATAGACGAAGAATGCTTATGATTGATACTGGTATTCTTAAGGTTAAGTAAATGAATTAATTGGGTTAAACTCAAATACTTATCAATCAAGTATGGTGTAGTAGGTAATTCGTTTGAGGAAGAATCTTCACTTAATCCAAGATCAAATCTCTTCATCTCATGACTTAAATTCAATACTTTTTCATTGAAATCATTTTTACGGCCTGTTATTTTATCAAAATAATCAAATATTTCTTCCCGATGTTTGGTCAAGAATTTGTTCATTAACACAAGATGAGGTTCCTTATGTGGACTGAATTCTTGTCTGTTAGCAAAATTCAATAAAATCTTAGCAATCAATGTAAGTGTTCTTTGTGAATTCCCAGTTTGATGGTTCTTCGTCAAATAAAACAATTTTGGATTCAAAATTGCCGGGCAAAAAAATCTTAAAAATATAAAAGCACTCAAACAATTTAATGCTGTCACTTTATCATCAGGATCACAAGCTAAATCCACCTTAGTTCTAAAATTCTTCAATTGTAATTTGATTTGTTCAGGCAAATCATTAGATGTGCTATAGATCTTGGTCCAAATAAGTTCAACATAGTTGTATAAATTATTGAAGTTAGTTTCAACAATACTAGCAATTCTTTTCTCTCTTTTCTGGTAAGTCTCTTCGTCTTCGCTATCGTCATCATCGTCACTGTCGTTTACTTCTTCTTCGATTTGTTCCGTTGTTTTACCTAATCTTCTGGCTTTTTCTTGAATTCTCACATACCTAGGATCGATTTCACAATCCTTATTTTCATCTGATATTTGTTGGAAATAGTCAACAAATACTTTCTCCAAGTATTCCTGCCCTATTCTTAAATTATACTTCTCCAAAGATCTAGAAAAAATAGATGAGCCTCTAAATAATGTATTGAACACATTATTGGTTGATGTAGTTGTATCTTTTGCTGGAGAAGTAACGCTTGATCGGTTAACATAATTCTTTCTTGTAACCTTATCGATATTCACTAATTCCGCCTCCATCAATGCCTTAAACCATTTATCTTCAATGCCCAAACTCTGAAAGATATCTAACATTATAAGACTAACGTTTGCAAAATCAGATGAGGAAACATTATCATTACAAAACTTGATTAAATCCTTCATTGGAGCATTAATCAACATGTTTTCTAAAGTTTTGAAGTTCGGAGGACTTAATATATGAAATTCTTTCAAATTCACCGTTAACAATAATTTACCAATAGGACAATTGGCTGCATCATAAATAGATAACCGGAAAATATCATTAGTTAAGCTTGAACTGGTGTTGGTGGACACCCCATTAACATTTATACCACCGTTGGAAGACATCATCATAGTAGAATTTGTGTTCAACCGTCTAGTAAGCACATCTGGTGTAATGTACACCGTTCCGATTAACTTATCTGTAGCCAGATAAGAAGACTTGTTAGAGCATTTTTTAATCAAAATATGCACCATTTGAGTCAGAATAGGTAAGTCAGTAGAGAAGTTTTCTTTCCAAAATGGATTTTTACTTAAATTCACAATAGCCGTTCTAGACCATGGCAATCCCCACATTACTATTTCAGCATATATTTTTTCAGAACTTTTGACATCTTTCCCTATATCATCAAACTTTGCCTCTATAACATCAATGTCAACCTTCTTCGACACTCTAAAATTATCCTTGGTGTATCGCTTCAAGCTAGGAATTGTATTTGTAGCCGAATTTGATGCTTGACTTTCATTGGCATGTAATGAATTTGATGAAAGTGCTGAAGGTATTTGGGGTATAGAATCTTTTGTGATATTAAAAGAAGTACCAGTAAGGTCAGCATCTTCATGAGATCCCGAACCATTGCTCTTCGGTCTATCTGGAGGAGCAATATTACTTTGATATTGCGAACTATTCAAAAGGAGATTCTCATTAAATACTCCAATGTACTCTCGCTTGACAAAATAATTCAAACCAACGAACCAATCTTCAAGATCAATATGTAGAGGGAATTCTATCAAAATTCTCTGGTTATTTTGAATTGGCTTCCCATCTTTGGTGAGGAAGGAATTGGTCGTGGCCAGGGTATCTGAATTACTGGCAAGAATTGACTTAATGGCATTATTCCATCTTAATTCCTTAATTTTCCCAATGAATAAAATATTAGAATTGTTAAATAGCGAATGATGAGTTTCTCTGATCTCAGAAGACATTATGCTTTTGATGTCAATTGAATAAAGAAGAGTACCATCCAATTCACTAATAAAATTAAGGTACCCAGTTGATTTCAAGACCCCCATGGTATAGAACCAACCTTCATTGATATCGGAGCTTTGAAGAGTTCCATTATTTGAATGAGGTCCGGATGTTGAATGGCTTTGAGCCCCATTTACGAGATTAGCTTCTCCAGGCTTGGTTTTATCGAAATTACTGGCATCGAGCATATTTGGTTGATAAATAGGAGCGACTGGTCCATCGACGATTTTCAAATTCTTGGACTTTGCAGGTATGGGGCCGTATATTTTGAAACGACAAACCAACAATTCATGAGGATTCTGTGAGGAATTGGTTGAGCTGGTGACTTTGTTTTCACTATACCATTTTTTAGCTAGGCCGGCAGGTTTCAACGATTGCCAAACGATCAAGGAACTTATCAAATTACCAAAATTGAGTTTCGAGGGGACTTTGATGTAGAGTTTGTCGTTATCATAGGTCTTAATAAATATCACTGGGGGTTCGTCGTTGGTGGTTGTTTCCAGGGAATTACTAGTTTTTTTAGTGAATTTTCGTTTCGTCACGGCAGCTGGTTGGGTATTGGAAGACATGGTAGGAAAAACTTGGACAAAGCATGATTGCAACGATTGTAGAAGGAGATATTGGGCATTGGTGTCGTCGAGGGAGTAAAGTTGGCCAGTTTTGGTGATGGATAGGCTGTGGCTATGAATCCAGTGGACGGAATCGGAGGAGATGAAGAAGTTGTGGCCGGTGAAGAGACCTTTATCCCTGGCTATGACCTTATGAAATGCAGTTTGAGGTTTCATGGGAATTGTGTGAATCAAGGACAAGTCTGAAACAAATGGTGGTTATTAGACGAAGAAATAAATGAGCGCGGTGCAAATTGACACGAACGAAGCGATTGAACGAAGGAATTCTCTCTAGTTGATTGAACGCTATAAGACTACAAGAAAGTAAGTCGGGGGAAGGTGTTAGGCCAGAACAATTGAACTGGACAACAAAAAAAAAGATATCCCAAATCAAATTATCGGAAATAAGATGGTGTATCAGATGTTTTGATTTAAAAAGGAAAGTAATCGTTTAAAAAATCTTAATGCCAAACAAATAAAAAAAAAAATGTACTGTGACAAAGCCTTACAAATGGCTTCATAAATAAAGAACAAAGAACGCATTTTTTTAGACGCGCGCGTAAAACATTCTTGGAGACAACAGCCAAAATGGGAATTACTGAATTAGGAGATGAAATTACACGTCAGGTCGGAAAAAGACGTTAATGATTCGAAAAACCATCTCAGTATGCTGTGGAAGTGCAGGCCAAATCAGCTGGTAGAAAGATCCAGAAAGTTGGACGGTTTGCAGGAGAAAAGATCTGGAGAGGGTCTGGTAGGGGACCTCGAGCTGTTGCACGGCGCTCGTTGCAACATTAGAGAATGTACCCCTTCAGTGCTACAGCACGTCGCTTGTAACTACATATGAGATGCTGCTGGACAGGAAACACCTGGTCTGGCTGTTGGTAGTGTAGGTGAATTTGAACAAGCTTCTGAGGTACGGAGGTGAAAAATTGGTGTACGGGCGTATTCAATTTTTTGATGCCGTTTTCTGATGCCCAAGTCAGTCTATCTATCTCTCTTGTCGTAGATCTGTATGGTTCTTTCTCCGATCATACTGCAATGAGTCATTTGGTATTTCAGAACTTCGATGGAGACGAAGAGGATGAGAATTCCAACACCATCCCTCCTTCTTCTGAAAGCATAGGGTTTACCTCTGTTTCATCGGTTACTCAGGCCTTAGAAGAAGATACTGTTGCTAGCAATGGAGGGTTCTCTCACGATGGCGACGGAGGCGACGATGAGATTGCCAAGCTTATGGATGATCTCGATGAAGAACAAGCCGAAGATTTACCCGAGTACGCATGTGCCTACTGCGGAATTCACTCGGTTAACTCAGTCGTGAAATGTAACGGGTGCAACAAGTGGTTCTGTAATTCCAAATCGCATGACGCTGGGTCACATATTGTTACTCACTTAGTACTTTCGAAGCATAAGCAAGTCTCGCTACATGAAGATTCTGATTTGGGCGATACTACCCTAGAATGCTACAACTGTGGAAATAAAAATGTGTTCATTCTTGGGTTTGTAAGTGCTAAGCAAGAATCAGTTGTGATAATCCTATGCCGTTTGCCGTGTGCTCAAAAGAAGGATATTAACTGGGATGTCAATAACTGGCAGTCGTTGATTGAAGAACGTCAATTTTTACCGTGGGTAGCAGCAGTCCCGCAAGAAGAAGAGCTCATTAATGCCAAAATAATCACCTCGGAACAAATCAGGAAGTTGGAATCTCAATGGAAGTTAAATCGTAATGCAACTATCGAAGATATCAACAAGGAGAAAAGTGACGAAGAAAAAGTACTACCTATTTTAATGCGGTACAACGATGCCTTTCAATATCAAAGTGCATTTGCTCCTTTAGTGCAATTGGAAGCTGATCATGATCGTGGTTTAAAAGAATCTCAGGCATTGGAGCATATCAACGTGAAATGGTCCATTGGCTTGGATAATCGTCATTTAGCCAGTTTTGCACTTTCAACCTATGAATCTACCGAATTAAAAATCGCTGCAGGAGATGAAATCATCTTACGTTATAGTGGAGGTGACTACGAACCTTGGGAGGGTAACGGATTCATCATTCGTCTTCCAAGCTCTCGACAAGAAGAGTTCACCCTCGAATTAAAGCCAGAAAAAACAGCCCCACCAGTTCATTTAACTTCTGATTTCACTGCTGAATTTGTGTGGAAAGGGGTTTCTTATGACCTCATGCAACGGGCTTTGAAGTTGTTTGCTGTGGACGAAGAAACGGTCTCGGCTTATATTTACCATAAATTACTTGGTCATGAAGTAGCTCCCATTGAGTTTTCCACCAAGATCCCAGATAGATTGTCCCATCCTCGATTAGCCGAGTTAAACGCTTCTCAGACAAGTGCAGTCAGAGCAGTCTTGCAACGTCCATTATCTCTTATTCAAGGACCTCCTGGTACGGGTAAAACCGTCACTTCTGCCACCATTGTCTACCATTTGAGCAAATTACATAAACAAAAGATTTTGGTTTGTGCTCCTTCCAATGTCGCCGTCGATCACTTGGCAGAAAAGTTGAAGTTATTAGGACTTTCTGTAGTACGGGTGGTTGCTAAGCTGAGAGAAGATGTTGAAAGTTCTGCCAGTAACCTTGCTTTACATAACATAATCAACAAGACTGCTAAAGGAGAGCTTAAGAGTTTACTCAAATTGAAAAACGAATTGGGGGAATTGTCAGTTTCTGATGCTAAGACTTTGAATAAGCTATATGCAGCTAAAGAAGCAAAGATATTGGCTAAATGTGATGTGGTTTGTAGTACATGTGTTGGGGCAGGAAGTTATAAACTATCAAAAATTGCATTTAGAACGGTATTAATCGATGAAAGTACTCAGGCGTCGGAGCCAGAAGTTTTAATTCCTATTGTGAAGGGGGCTAAACAAGTGATTTTGGTGGGTGATCATCAACAATTAGGTCCTGTTATAGTAGATAAACGAGCCGCCGATGCAGGATTGAAGCAATCCTTGTTTGAAAGATTGGTTCTATTAGGTCATGTCCCCATAAGATTAGAAGTTCAATATAGAATGCATCCAGCATTATCAGAGTTTTCCTCTAATATGTTTTATGAAGGATCCCTACAGAATGGAGTAACTTCTGAGCAAAGAACAATGGAAAACTCCACATTTCCTTGGCCAGTCTATGATACTCCTATGATGTTTTGGGCCAATTATGGTCGTGAAGAGATCAGTGGTAGCGGTAATTCGTTCTTGAATCGAGTGGAAGCCATGAATGTGGAAAAAATTGTCACCAAATTATTCAAAGAAGGAATCAAACCAGAGCAAATTGGAGTCATTACTCCCTATGAGGGTCAAAGAGCATTTATTATTCATTACTTATCATTGAACTCGACCTTAATTGGCAAACGTCAAGAATACCTTGAAATAGAAGTCACATCTGTGGATGCATTTCAAGGAAGAGAAAAGGATTATATCATTCTCAGTTGTGTTAGAGCCAACGAAGCTCAAAACATTGGGTTTTTGAGAGATCCAAGAAGACTAAACGTTGCGTTAACGAGAGCTAAATATGGGTTGGTTATATTGGGAAACCCCAGATCCTTGTCGAAGAATATTCTTTGGAATCATGTTTTAATTCACTTCAGAGAGCGGGGGTGTCTTGTTGAAGGTCCGTTGGATAATTTGCAATTATCAGCAGTGCCATTGAATAAGCCACGGGGATTCCGAGCTGGAAACAATAACCATCAAGGCCTTGGCTATGCTTCAACGGCGGATGTTGGCTCATCAACTAATTTCGATACTGCAAGTATCTTGTCCTACGCTGACAGTTCTGCAAGTAAAAGTAAAGGTAATAAGTATATGAAAGATTCAGAATGGCCGGCGCTTTCGGCGTCAAAAGCCGAATACAATGAAAGGGGTAATAATCTCAATTCCAATTTCTTGACAAAGCTCAACCAATTGAATGCTGATTATAAAACTTCATACAAAGTCGATGATGATATCAGAAGTATCACTAGCTCATTTGCTAATGGGTTAAACTTAGGTTAGCTAGAAAATGAACTCCTATCCGAGATCATTCAGCGAAAGCATGAACTTCTCTCCAAGGTCAGACAGCGAAAGAATGAACTTGTATCCAAGATCATTTATTTCGGCTGACCCAGGCCAAGAGGAAAATCGGCTTTCGCTTACACCAGAAATTAGTGGGCTCACTCCTCTTTAAAAGTGTTCAATGACGAAGAAAGAAATGCTTGTATTGAAAGTATCATGACTTTTTCAATATTTTCAACACCTCTAAACGCCTTACGGAGTGGGGTCTGGAAAGAAAATCTGTCGATTATTTTTTATTCCCATTTTTTATTTTTAATAAAAGTTTCGAGTTTAAATTTCGTAGAAGTATACGATTTCTTCCTAAACGCCCACAGTGGTTATACCCCCTTCTTCTTAAAAGCCCACATACGATTCTTTCCTAAACGCCCACGTACGATTCTTTCCTAAACGCCCACATTTGAAATCAAAAGGGGGTTTCTTTTTTTCGAGAACAATAAAAAGACGAAAAGATAAACTTGTACATCAAAAAAATAAAGACTATTAAGAAAAGGGATTTAGCTTCATGTAATAAAAATAAAAGAAAAAAAATAAAATCAAAAAAAAATAAATGCTAAGATAGACACCAGTAATCATGCATTAGTGTGACCGAAAATACTTTATATTTAAAAGAGACCAGAACATAAAGTAGGCAACTGTAGTAAGGTTTTGTTGTTTTTTTTTTTTTTTTAACAGCCATATTAGACACCGGAGAGTGGTTTTGTACGACATTTCCATAGATCCCAGCTAACAGAAAACGTCACAAGCATCACAATCAATATGCGGGCAGGTGGGAAAAATGTCGGAAAAGTCACAATTTGCATGCGGGAGGCGAGAAAAAAGGTAGGAAATATCCAGGTTCGCATGCGGGTGGTGAAAAAAATGTCGGAAATATAAAGGATTGCATGCGGGAGGTGAAAAAAATGTCGGAAATATCCCAGTTTTCATGCGGGCGTGGAGGTTATCCGATGTCATTTTGGCTTCGACCTCTGAAAATATTATCTTTAGTTATCACAGCGATTTCGTAACTTAGCAAGCGGCATGATATTTTGTTCGCATCCAAAACCCTTTTTAACACTTCGTACTTAAAAAGCCTCGCCTACAGGAACAGATAAGAAATCTTACATTTTGACGGATTGCGAGATCTACAGGATTTTGAATGCGAAGTTGAAAAGAAGAATTCTTATCGTGCACCCCCAGGTGGTGAATTGAGTGATTCTAAGCGAGATTAGATAACAGACACACATTTGCTTTGCTTGGGGGGACCGATGAAACTGCCCATTCTCCCCCACGAGATTGAAACGTCAACGTCAACGGGTTGCAATTTTTGTCTCCTTCTTGTTTTTCCGAGGGGTTCTGGTTAGGATTTCTAATTATTTTTTGTTCTTGCATCCATGTCCCAGCCTTGTGCTCAGATGTAGACACCATTTTAGGGACAATAACCAGAATATGTAGTTTCAGCTTGCAGCATAAACCTGTACGATTTTTTTCTTTTTTTGAGAAAATATTTCCATCCGCTAAGACATGAGTGACCCTTCAAAGCAGGAGTGTGGAAAAAAAAAAAAGAAACGAAACGAAACGAAACAAAACATGAATAGAAGCGCACTTGAGGTAGTGCCAACCATCTCTTCAGGTTGGCCATGGTAGTTGCCATCGAAGTAGTCACTCTGTTGTTGTAAGACAGAGC
>JANIVW010000093.1:0-33814 GCA_030555995.1 Isabelozyma heimii
GCGATGATCCAGACGCGGAGATGATGGAGGTGGTGGTGTACAATTCACCTTCGCTGTTAGTAGTAACCAAGACATCACCGGTTTGAGTAACAACAGAACCGTCTGAGGCAGTAGACACAAATGTGGTGGTATATTCGGTGAATGGTGAACCTGGACTCAGCGATGATCCAGACGCGGAGATGATGGAGGTGGTGGTGTACAAATCACCATCGCTGTTAGTGGTCACCAAGACATCACCGGTTTGAGTGACAACAGAACCATCGGAAACAGTTGACTCGAAGGTAGTAGTGTATTCGGTGAATGGGGAACTCAACTCAGACGATTGTGTGCTTGATTCAGATGATTGAGTAATAATTTCAGACCAACTAGAAGTGACCACTGATGATGCAGTGGCAGAGGAATCAGAATAAGCGCTAGAGGATTGAGTTGGATAAGGTGGAACAACGCTGCAAGCTTTACATGCAGCAGGTCTTTCAGAATTTGGCGGAGGTAAGGAGTAAGTGAGACCACCATTAATAATGGGAAGACCAATACCGAAGTTTGTAGTAACTTTGGTCATAGATTTGACGTTGTATCCAGTACCAATGTTGAAGTAATATTTTGGAGAAATAATAGTTGCACGTATCCATAGCTGACCACTTGAATAACCAAAGTCGTAAATAGGGACACCAAAACCGATGATATTTCCATTCCCCCAACCAGCAACTGTCAAAGTAGCACCAAGGCTCAATACCTCCACTCTCAACGATGAAGTAGGGCTACTAAGGTAAATTGTTTGATCTTTGGAGAATGACAATAACGAAGATGCAGTCCACACATTACTATTGACACCAACGTCAATACAGCCAGAACCAGATACAGTAGTTGTTTGCTGATAAACTTCATTAATCAAGCAAATTTGACCATCATTCTTGACAGTACCTAATATAGTACCTAAGGAAACAATTGAAGTTGTCTTTTTAGTTTCTGTGAAGACAATTAATCCAGTATTGTGCCATTTGAGACCAGTAATAACCATAATTGGAATTCCTAGAGTACTTCCTGAGGCAGCGAAGAAAATGTTCCCTGAGTTGGAGAAAGTATTAACAGCTAAAGTATAACTAGGAGTTAAGATACTGTGTAGTGCATTAAAACTAACGGTTCCAGTATTTTGGAACTTCAAACCAGTAACGGATATGGTTAATCCAATTAGATTAGAGTTGGAGGTGATGTAAAAGTCTCCGTTATTGTAGACACTTCCAACAATGGCAGTTACCTTATTATTGATAATGGACCAGTAGACACCACTGTTAATGGTAACATCCCCAACAGCAACTTTAAGAGTACCTTGGTCGACTGTATTGTGACTGATAGTGAGGGAGCATACAATGGAGATTATATAAAAAAGCGCTGAAGAGAGAAGCTTCCCGTTATGAAACTTCATCTTTCAGTTCTTGATCTTTTAATTCCACTTATTTTATACCTAAGGCAAAGCGAATGAATTAAGAAGTTCGGTAGTGATTTTCACAGTCAGGAAATGAGAAAATCAGGTAAGCCTTTATAGTCCTTTCCCTCTGGAGTCTGAATTGTTGAGCACATGGCAAGAGGTGAGGCAATATTTGCAGGAATGGCATGATATGACACCTCCTTCTTTTAATTAGTCTTAATACAATATATGGTACTTTCTTCATAAGCATCTATGAGCCTTAATACAATTTGTGATCTGCTATAGTCATGCATCCTTAAAAGAGCTGCTGCACGGTTTGGCTGAAAGAAAAAATAGCAATAAACTTTTAGATTAAAAATAAAGATGAACTATCAAAAGAGTCACAAGTTTGATTTTAGGTATCCCGAGCTAAATTTGAGATGATATTTAAAGGGTCCCCGAGGAAACTTACTTCTCTGAGCATGTACTGGCAACATGTACATCGCTAAATCATTGACCAGTGGAAAACATTCTAAGAGCGTTCTGCGCTCGACTTTTCGTTGGGAATATGGGTAAAGTACTGAAGTGGGCATTTATGCCTGGTACTAACAAAGGTTAAAGTTACTTTTGGCTTAACTAAGTCTTGCGCACTTATATCTCAAGAGGCTCGTGAGTAAAATATTCTCTGCATCACGCAGTGAATTTCCGAGATATAGTCGATCTTCTGAAAAATAGGCATCTCAAAGGATTTTAAAGAAATGGTATTTCCATTTTGGGACTTCAGAAGAAGAATGTCGCGGGCTTGCATTCTCTCCAAAATGAAGCACTTACATATTTTCAAGAGCGGGCGCCTCTTTTGAGAAGTTAATGGACAGGAATAACCAATTTTTTTATTTAATGACCCGTAAATGTTTCCTCAAAATATTTCAGGCTACTATGGAGGTCCTAAACTCCTTCTAAAGGAAAGAACGCTTAAAAATCGATCATAGTCTTTTATTTGAATCCCCTGGACACTGTTGGAGCACTAGTAACAAAGTATGTTTCTGTATTGCACTAACTAAATTGCAGCATTGAGCACACAAACCCACTCTAAATGTGTTTTAAAATGGTTGAAATGCAGGCCCCATCTAATCTGCGGCCCCATATGTATAAGCCTTATTATAGACATGCGCAATAGGCTTTAATGCGAGACTTAGACATTGCATAAATGTGCTCTAACCTGGGGAACCTTTCTTTAAGTGTTAAAAATATGTTTCTTGATTAGACCTTTATATAACCTAACAATTCGCCAAGTTGAAAGCTGAAATCAGTTCTATTTCTAAATCGTGCACGGCCAAAGGTTAAAAATTAAAAAAAAATGACCTTTAATCCGACTTAAGCATCACATGGAGTCAATCATGTTGTAACTCAAATCAATTTAAGACTTCCGCACAAGGTTGCCTTTTAAAATATGCATACCAACTAAGATGGGATCATAATTTTTTCCATTAGTGACTAGCTGTCACTATAAGTAATGCAGACTTTTGCCTCGGAGTAACTAAATTATTATTTGCGAATTTCGACTTATACGGTATTTTCTATGCACCCAACTAGCTTTGTTTTCTTGGCGTGTGCATGTACGGAATGTATTAAACCATGGGGCAGTGCTTTTGTCAATCAATCTTCTAAAATGCCTTTCTTAAAATATTTGGAGATGATTTAATATTTTTCCGAAGGTCCGACAATGCATCCAAAATATACTTCTCTCAAAAATGTTGGACAGTACTTTAATCGACTTCTTATGACTCAGATCTTTATACAAGGTTCTGATTATTCCCGAATCATCTCATTTTTCTTTACCTTTGATTTGTTGTTAATATGTGTATTTCGAATTCTTTTCTCATGTTTGCTAATTTCTATAAAATTTCGCAATTTGTGAAACAAATTTTGCAAATACGATGAAACCACTCAACCCTATGCACATTATTATGCTACAAAAGCTTGAAACCTTTCCCTACAAGGCTATTCTACTTTCGGTCTATAGTGAACAAACTGACACAACACGTGTTATTAGCACCTCTTTCATTTTCAAGCCTTTACGTGAAGCAATGTAAAATACAAATTCCACTTTTTTTACTAATAATAGTGAGCGTCAGTTGTCTAGTATCATCACAACTGATATATAATTATATCCACGGTGCAAGTATTTGGAACAGGCAATGAATAACTGTTGGTTGACTTTAACACTAGACAAATATGATCTACGAGGACCCCTTTTTATTCATAGCTCAGTAACCACTCTGTGCGTGGTATATTTTAGGACTGAGTCACACCCATAAGAGGGTCCATCACGGCGCTTTCTGATCTAATTGATATTTTCAAGCTAGCTTGGTTAAACTGTGATTCAAATCAATCATTAGAACTACCAAGGGAGAAGACAGTTTGGTGGGTGATGATATACATTCTGCGGAGCTTGTTCCTAAAGCAGCAAGTTATATGAAGTGAGATATGCACGAACACCATAACCCGTAAGAAAAAATAGTAATTATGATGCTCTCGGTTCTGCATCTCTCAAGTAATAGTGCACCATTACTCAAGTGATGCGTGAGCTTCAGAAACCTTGTAGCTTCCCTAGGAACCATACTCGTACTCATGAATATTCGGGGAGTAGGTTTTGATTTTAGTCATACCCAAGATGTCCAAACCCAGCTATGGCAGCTACAGCCTTGTCTGGGGAAGTTCATGCCGAACTTGATTACCGTAACAATGCATCTCTCAAGGCAACTGAAGTTTTAGTATAGCCTCAACGTTGAATATTATGAACCTGACGTGGTCCTTCTCTATTTGATGAATTCTATCAATTATTGCTTGGGGGAATGTACAAATGCATAGGATTGCTAAGTTATTTGTTTATCTTTTTAGTTGATTAGCATTTCTTCCTAGTATTCCTCCTAATACATCCTTATGCAAACTAAAAAATAATGCATGACTGTAACAGCGCTACGATTCTGCAATATTCCTTCGAGGGCATAATTAGAGATTAGTACGATATGATATATTGTCGCACTAGTTGCTGCAACTTTCCCTTTCAGGCTACTACAAATGTTGTGCACACCTTTTTTCCTTTACATTACCCGCCGAGCACTTTACACACAAATTTCACACTACCTCACATACCCTGTGAAAGTAGATACAATTTTAATTCGTTTATTAGAGTTGATTTTTCCCAAATGAATTTCGATGATGTGTGAAAATATTTAAAGAGTTAACAGCCAAATATGAAGTTGTAAGATGCTTTGCAGCTAATAGTTCAAAGTATCTTTTCAAGAATATTTGAAATAATCGATGATGTAGCTCGAAACAGAGAAAGCCTTTCAAGTAGCAGTGGAAGTAGCCGAGGAAGAGGAAGAAGAATTATCCGGAGGTGGTGATTGCTCCTGGCATTTTTTACAATAAGAAGGAGGAATATTTGGCGAAGACGCACAATAGGATAAAGCTATATGAGCGGCAGGAAGCACGTCGTCCGGGATCATAATTGACAATAGGAATGTTAACCTTGTGGTATTGTATCTAATGTTGAGGAAAAGAGTAAAACACAAAGGGAGTCAAGAAGCAAGACCTATAAAACACCAATTTCGGGAACATAATCCCAATTATCTATCCTGGTCTTACTGTAACCCCATCTGCAGCTTTGAGAAATCGTATTTTAATAGTTGAAGATCAGAACTCAAGTAAGTAATTGATTTTGATCGAAGTGCATTGGGATGCTTGACACCCAAATATTACTGCCAACACCAACATCAATGCACTTATACCATCAACTTCAGCAGTTGATGAACTCTATTATCTCTCTCCCTTGTACCCATTGCCCCTGAAGCTTTTGCTTTCCTTTGCATTGCTCGTTTGAATATAGATTAATCACATATCTTATCTACAATAAAAATTAGGTGTATTTCTTAGTTTGTTGAAGTTAAAAAGTAGAAACATAAAATAAACCAATCTTAGTTGGAGGTAAGGTCATCTGTGATAGCTCTAATATCTGGCTTCCCGGGATTTGGATTTCTCTTACCCAAAAGCATTCTACGCTTATCATAATCCCAAACTACATAAGACTGTTTCCAATGATATGGTCCGAGAGGGACAACGTTCTCTTCGGTGGTCATCTGGAAGAGAAAGTCTGCCAGCTCACGCAGGGCAAAAGGAAGAAATGTGCCGATGTCATATGTGAAATTCCAAACTCCTCCAACTTCAACTTGTAATTTGGGTTTATCATCCCTGATTTTTTGACAGTCCAAATTCTTTCCATCTCCATAGTGATCAAGAAGGCATTGATATAGGTCCTTTGTATAGTAACCTGTAGAATCGCCACCGGTATCGAACATAACTTGATCACTTGTGCGATTAACGTAAACAACTTCGTCGTCCTGAATTACTGAATAGTTACCCCTCTCGAAAAGATGATGATATGGTAACTGGGTTAATTTACCAATGAACTTAGATTGGTCGACACCACCAAATACATAGTCCCCAGTGTAATTATGCGAGTCGGCATAGTAGAGAGCAAAGCTTCTATAAGAAATTGCACCACCCTCTTTTAAGGATGTCAAAATAGTTGGTTGGTTCGAAAAGACGTCAACTCCTATTAAACTCCCCGCAACTGAAACAGTATCAGATATCGCAAAAGAGTAATTTTTGATAGAATGGGATCCCCAGCTAGCAGTATCACTAGACCACCAGCCGCTAAGACTAAACCCACCAAGCTCCACAGAAGAATAAAGACTATTGTTGTGATAGGTCGAGGATTTCTTTGGGTCAAACGGTGCAAATCCTTCAATAGTATCATGTTCGATATATCCAGTCTCAGATCCAGTATCTAATCTAGCATGAACTTTTTGACCTGGAGTTCCAATTTCAAACTCGATAGTAGGCATTATAGTTCCCCCATTGGATGCAAAAAATGGCCCTGAGATATACTTAAAAGAATTATCTTCTCTTTTAAAGAAAAGAGCATTGACGAAGCTCAAAAGGAGAGTTGAACTCACAAACTGATTTGCAAGCATGTCCCTCGTATTACAAAGAATCAAGCAACTATAACAGAGAAATTATAGTCCTTAAATACTGCAAAATGAAATCCTCTCCTGAGTCGATTAGAGTGACATCTTCATAACCGTATCGCATCATAGCATAAATTTTGTCAATGTTACATCCAACCCTGAAAGTTCTCTTAGCAAAGCAACCTTGCATATGCTTATTTTTTGACATTTCCCAGAAATGGGTTGTAAATGTGACATGTTCTCTTATTTCAGTTTCTAGACTAGCTTTTCTAAAGACGTGTATATTGTTTCCACTAATAGGTAATGCATGATATGTATAATATTTTCTTGGATCCCGACTCAGGGTTTAATTTGGAGCAGGTTTTCTGCCACTACTGTAATTTTGGTCTTGCAGAAAGAGCAACATTCTCTTGATCTCGTGCATCAGTAAGATCAGAGGAGAAATTCTACTAAAGCAATTAAGGACAAAATGTGCTTCCAATGAATCCTGTTGAATAGACTTGACGTGGGAAATCAAAACCTTATTTATCAGATGCTAAAAAATAGGATTCCGGCTTCGCAATTTTTTTTATCAATAGTCTCGAATCAGTGAAAAATAACTATAGAAACAAAGGGATATTCTAAGTGGTCAAAATAGCCCCCTCACAATTTATAATCTGTAAACTAGCTGGACTAGTAAGAGAAATCTTTTGGGTACCTCCCATTTTAGGTTAGTGGTAATAATATTCTTTCTCGTTATTCTTTACTAGCGCTGAGCAAAAAGATCAACTATACTCACTACTATTCTGCAAATATTTAATGAATAATACATTCTCTGCCATTGATAATTCTAACAGAAGGTATGGATCTATATCCGTACCTCTCTCAAGTGAATAAGGTTTATTAGAATGTGTTGAAGTGGGTTACATTAATAGATTCAATTCATCTGTCAGAAAACTTGCTATAAGCTAACAAGCTCTGAGTCTCATTTGCGTAATCTGGAGAATTAGAAATGGATAGAGATTCTAAACCATAGTCACTGTGACTCTCGAAAAGCTCTCAGGAATCATGAGCGCGCGAGCTGTAGTCATACCTACTCTATTAGCAGCGACAAGTAGTCGAATAATCATTAGGTATTCGCTTTGTGTAAATATGTCAAAGTGAGAAACTTTAGCAACTACGACTTCTTGATCAGGCATGTTTGCGAGCCTCAAGCCATATAGTGACAATGAAAGTCACGAACTGTTTTCTTTTTCTTTATCTTCGCATTTGCTGTTCATTTGGTAATTCAATATTCTGCAGCTCTTCTGAAACCCATTATTTTTCATTTTTCATCAATTTTGGGAAATTATAGACAAAATCGTAAGAAACTTCTTTAAACGCACAACCTTATTCACAAATTTTTCTAAGATCCAACAAGATGACTAGAAGAATCGGGATCAAGACCCCAGGACAACAGGGGCCAGGTGAAGAAGGTGGATCCGGTCTCAATGGCTTATATTATACCTATGTTAGCTAAGCCTGCTACGGATATATCGATATTTCAAATGGTTTCCCGTAGCAAAGGAAACATGATATAACTATAAAATCGGGACAGGAATCTAAATACATAAAGAGGAGATGAATAAGGGACAAATAGAAACAATAAAGGAAAGCAGTGAAATAATAAAGGAAAACAGTGGAAAACAGAGGAAAATCAAAGGAAAAATAGTGAAATAATACGTAAATCCGTGAAATAATAAAGCAAATCGGTACTATGATAAAATAATAAGGTACAGGTTTTGGATTCGATGATGTGATTACGGCTTCCTCTTTTTGTTACTGTGGCTCTGAGCCCTGCTTTTACGCCGTGCAGATAAAAACGTAATCCTATCCTCATGTATCCAAATGCCATCTCATCACCCAGCAATAGGCTACGTTGATTCCTGGTACGAGTTAAGCATATTGGTCCCTCTTTTGGGTCTTCCATAGTGACAAAATAAGCATAATTATTTTTTAATCTGCACTTGACTTGCATCAAATGTGGCTGCGAGTTCGGTGACGTGCCGCACGCGGAAAACAGGTGCAAATTTCCTCGCTCAGCTGAGTATAACGATGGGTACAAATATGGAGAGATCCCTACAACATCGAAAGTAACAAGTTATAAGTCAGGTCATGGGGGAAGATAAGAAAATTGTTGACGTTAAAGACCAGAGTTCTTCTGCCAAAAACGAGTGTGTTATTAATGAAACTACGTTGAAAAATGATGTTGAAGCCAAATACAGTCTGGATGACCTTGGCGATGAGGTTGACGATACTGAACCAGATATTGCAGAGTTGCCAAGGGTTGTGCGTGAAATTGTTTCAATGGAAGATGACCCCACTATTCCAGTCTTCACCTTTCGATACGTGTTATTGTCTATTATCTTTGTTTCTCCTGGTGCTTTCATCAGCACCTTAAACTCCTACAGAACCACTTCTGCTGCATATTCGATTTTCTTTGTTCAAATTTGCTCCCATTGGCTTGGGAAGTGGCTTGCTAGATTTTTACCAAAAAAGAGAATAAGCTTATTTGGTTCAAAATATGGATTTGACTTAAACCCTGGTCCTTGGTCTATAAAAGAGACCGTGTTGATTACTATAACAGCAAGTTCAGGTGCTACAGGAAGTTTGGCTACAAATTCATTTTCCTTGGGAGAGCTTTACTTTGATACCAAAGTTAATGCTGCCGCTGCTATTTTTTTCATGTGGGCCATTGTATGGGTAGGTTATTCATATGCTGCATTAGCAAGAAACTTTTTAATATATGATCCTGTGTTCACCTGGCCCCAAGCATTGATGCAAACCGCTCTATGTCAAAGTTTCAAGAGATCCGACGAAGATTCAAAAAAAGGGAGAAGACAAGTGACCGTGTTCTTCTGTGCCTTGGCTGGTATGACTATTTGGCAATTTTTCCCTGAGTATATCTTCCCATTTACTTCGTCTCTTGCATTTTTATGCTGGGTCGCTCCTAAGAATGAAACAGCTAATTTCATTGGTTCGGGTATGGGTGGTATGGGATTCTTGAATTTAACTCTCGATTGGTCCAATATTACCTCCAACATCATGATTTCACCTTATTGGGTGCAAGTTGTTCAATTTGTTGCCTTTGTCTTCGGAGCTTGGGTTTTGATTCCCGCCGCAAAATGGGGTAACTTGGGTTCATTCGAGTATGGGTTGATGTCTAATAGCATTTTTCAAACAAATGGGACTAAATATCCTGGGGCGGCATTGTTGACATCTGACCATCAATTTAATGAAACTGCCTATAAATTCTATGGACCTGTTCATATAGGGACCCAAAGGGCTTGGAATACTTTTTTTGATTATGCTTCTTACACCTCTGGGGTAGTTTGGGCTATTTTATTCGGTTTTGAGGGTTTGAAAGGAACGGTGATAAAAGTCTATCAACATCTTCAGACCCAAAGAGAACGGAAGAAGCAAGGGATAAAATCCACTAGTATTCATAGCCAATATACTGATAGATTGAATAAGTTACAGTCGAATTATGAAGAGGTGCCAGTTACTTGGTTCGTGGTGTTATTTTTCGCCTCTTTCATTATTCTTATCACGGTTACTGCTACTGGGGCTATTCCCCTCCCGTGGTGGGCTGTTATTCTTGGTTTGGGTTTTGGTGCAGTGATTGTTATCCCTTTGGCATGGTTGTATGCATTCTCTAACTTTCAGTTAGCTATCGGAACTGTTAATGAACTTATTATGGGTTCAGTTATTAATGCTGCCCATTCGCATCGTAATGGTATGACGTCAAGTCTATATGGTTGTATTGCAGGTGATACATGGTATCGTTGTCAATACTTCCTTGTTGATCAAAAATTCGGATTTTATAATGGTGTGAGTCCAAAATTAATCTTCATGTCTCAATTATTTGGAATTATAATCTCGGTGCCTATTAATTATGGATGCATGGTTTATGTGCTAAAAAATAAAAGAGAATATTTAGATGGAACCAAGAATGATCCATTAGGACAATGGACGGGTCAAACTATAAGTAGTTACTATACTGATGCAGTTCAATACGTGGTTCTAGGCCCTAGAAGGCTTTTCTCTCAATATCCAGCATTACCGTATGGTTTCCTAGTAGGTGTTGCTACTCCCGTTTTGCTTTATAGTTTGCATCGGTGTTTCCCAAACTCGAAATTAAAGTTTAACTTATGGAACTCGACTGTCTTTTTCTCGACAATGTCAGGTTTTTACGGTAATCTTTCGACCGGTTATTTGTCTCAATTCATTGGTGGAACTGTCACCATGTATTGGGTCTTCCGCCATAGACACTCATTATGGAAGAATTATAACTATATAGTGGCTGCTGCTCTCGATACAGGCTACAATCTTTCGGTTTTGTTAATTTTTATTATTTTCAATTCTGGTACAACTATTCTTATGCCTAACTGGTGGGGGAATAACAGTGATAGCGTTGAGAGATGTTTTGCTCTTAATTAGCGAAAAATAGAATGATGTATGAAATTTTTGGTTTTATCTAACTATATAGTGCATACAAATATCATTGTAAAATCGTGTGAGTGGGTCATACCTGTTAAGCGTTTTGTTATATCTTTTCCTTCAGCAAAGATGAATGAAGAATGGGGATTTGAAGATAAACTATCTTGCTCTATGCTATGGAACTAGTTAAGATAGAATGCTTTGCACATAAACTCCTAAGTGTAGTGGATAGAATCGGAACACTGGAGTAAAAAAGGAAAAGTGGCGTTCACCCCAGTATTTATAGAAACGGCCTTAGATGACTAGCTTATCTAGGAATAGCTCGTTTAGCAGTATATACCTTTTTAAACTACAAACACGTCCCCGGGCAGATTACTGTTACATAACAAAATAAATTATACCATTTAATGGACCTTGAGATTTCTTGCAGTAGATCCCAATTTGTTTTGCAGAAATGTTGGGGAATATATTACCTTTGCAAGTAGAATAATATGTGGAGAAATCCACTGAAATTCTACGGTTGACCGCTCCTATGGGTCCATGTTGAGTAAAAAATCAATTGCACTAGCATAAACTTATAAATTTTTGGCTTATTCAGAAACAGAAACGTATTGATAAAAGGAAAATCGAGTGAAAGCATAAAAGTCAACATCGAGAATCAATAGATTGGCTCTTTGAAGGCATTGAAGTTGTAAGTCCAACTATTGATTGAAGCCTGGTCATAAACACAGGAGAAGTTCGAGGAGCTTCCGCTCCAGAGAGGACGGAGAGGGAATTGACAAAGCAATTGCTCTTCACCCTTGTAGTCACCACTGGAAGTGGTAGCGTTAAGACCAGTTGGTTGTACTCCATTCTCAACCCAGTCAATAATAATTTCCATGTTGTTTTGGGGATATGGTCCTGGTTGAAGGGAGTTAGAGCCACAGTGGGCAGCACCAGGAACAAGGTAGAATTGGTACCAGTCATTCATGAATTTTTCGGCTTCTTCTTCACTGTTATACATGGCCTTACGGACAGATTGCCAGTAGTGAACAGAAGAGGCAGCAGGAATAGAAGGATCGGATTCACCGTGATAGTGGATCATCTTTCCTCCGTGAGATTGGAATGGAGTCAAGTCAATAACGGTTGTTTGCAAGGAGTCCAAGTAACGGTAGTAACCAGTACGCATCCAGTCAACCAAGGTGTCGTAGGTGGTGTTATCAAGACTATCTATGTTGTCGGCGTCAATCAATTCGATATACTTAGCAATATACATACCACCGGTAGATGGAATGCTTAATTCCCATTGGTCGGTTTCTGAGTTGTAAGTGGCGTCACCGTCACTCAACTCAGAGCCAACTTGCCAGGAAAGATATGCTCTTTCACCCTTCAAGTTGTGAAGACCGTCATAAATCTTTTGGGCAACGGCAACTCCTTCAGCAGAGACAGTACCATTTTGTTCTGGAGTAGTAGAGGTGGAACTTCCTTCGGCTCTCTTCTTTGAGGAGTAACCAAAGCCAAGGGAGGAGGAGGACTCAGCAGCACAGTAGTAGGACTGGCCAATGATGGAAGATAAGTTGAATTGGAGCATACAGAGATCGGTACGACTAATAACACCATCAACACGACCATCAAGACCATCACAAGCTTCGATAGTGGCATTGACAATCTTGGCAAGTTCACATGGTGGTGGGTAATAGTCCAAGGTATGTTCAACCTCGGCAGGGTATACGTGTTGAACTTGCTGGTGAGCAAAACGGAATGCTGGAGCACCGGCGACAACACCATCGTACTCTTCACCCCATCTTTGCACTTGGGACATGGCCTCACGACCACCATCGGAACAACCTTCAAAGTAAGTGTAGACTTTTTCATCATCAGAGAGACCGTAGAAGGAAGTGGTGAGCTGCTTACCGATCTTGGTCAATTCTCCCAATGCTTGGTATGAGAACATATAGGTGGCATCCCAGTTAATGGAACCATTGCCGTTAAGGAATTTTTCATCGTAACTGTAGTCGAAAGCATCGTAGCCAGCACTGGTAGCACCAGAAACAGATCCGTAGCTCAAACCTCCTGTCGCATCACTGGAGAGCGAGTAGCCACCACCACCAGCAAGATAGAAACGTTTTTCAAAGTCGGACACTTGAGGGAAAGCATACTTGACCTCAACTACGTCATCTTTTCCGGCATGAGTGTATTCGAAGGTGACGTTACAGTATATGTAACTCGAACCTGAGGAACTACCTCCCATGCTACTACCTCCCATTCCACTACCTCCAGCACTTGAAGATGTGTTCACAACCGCGGCAGAAACAGTGTCAGGTAAGAAGTCAATTCCGAGAATAGAAAGGTTAGCAGGCAAGATAGACTGAATGTACGAGCTAGTACACAAGTCATCGAACGAGGAGGAATCAGAAGTGCTGCTTGACGAAGAGGACTCAGAAGTGCTGCTTGACACCGAGGATGCAGGGGCAGCAAATGCAGCAGAACCGCAAAGCGACAATATCAATAACTTGGAAATCATGGGGTATAGAAATGATCAACGATTGTCGGTGTCGATTTCAAATACATTGGCAGTTTCATCCAGTTCTATATACTGGTGCCATTTTTTCAGTTGCCGAGTAATGTAGCATTCTCATTCCATTTGACATATAATTTCGGCTTTTGAAATGCCGGCCAAATGCCGGAAAGCCTTGCCAGACAAGGCTGAAGCTCCTACTATTTCTTTCCTTTCCGTATTCGGCATATTTTTTGAGCGTTGATTGGAGCAGATGTCGTGATGAGTAGCACAACTTTGGGACAATAATAACCGCTGTGCAGGTACTGGTCTACATTCATGCGCTAAAAATGAACGTCTCTTATGAAACATACCGTCAAAGCAGTTTCAGTATAGCCGAAAGAAGAAGGCGTTCTGCATAGAAAAATATTCCTGCCTCGATGCAGGGGAGCTAACCGCAAAGTGCATGAAATTAAACAAGGCTCAGCAGCACAAATTCGAAAAATATCGGCATCGAAATTCATAGTTGAAGCAAACAAAATCGGGCAAGGCTCAGAAACAGTCTAGTTACAGTCAGCATGGACGTCTAAGTGGAGAAAAATGAACAAGGACAGGGAACAAAAGGTCACGATCTTCGCTGTAGGTTTGAAGAGATTAAGTTTGAGGTCATTTTTTCAATAAAGCTTTGATATATGATGGGTAACGATAAAGAGGACATCCTGCAGTTGACCTCGAACTTTTATTTAGGCTATGTTTGTTCGTTTGAATCCGATGTGATTCTCGTAAAGATTCATAATTAGGTTGCGTTAAAATAGCCGTTTCAATAAACTGCAATAATCTCTTCTATGATCTCTCTGTTTAAGGTTTAGGCATTTCAAAAGGCCATTAGTAGCCAAAATATTCGTATAGATGAGTTGGAGATGGAAGCTCTAAGGTACCTATAAAAAACATGAAATGGTTCCAAATAACTATCCAGAAATATCTAGATAAAACTATTGCGGTTTGTGAGTATCGATCAACTGCATTTCGGCGACAGGGTTTGTGGGGTCGGTGCTCCAAGATTATTGAAAGTTTTTGTGGCATTGCCTTTGATATTCCGGCAGACTGAAGTAGATCCAAATGTTGCTTAAAAAATAGTAATGTACCCCCATCTACCCAAAATGGAAATCTTACAATATTACTTCTATCTATTTCTTATTGGCACAAGTATTAATTTAAAAAGGGCGCCTCATAGAGTGTACTAAATAATATATATTAGCCAATAACCAACACATGAGGATACACCTGTAACGTTCGAATCGTTTTGCAATGCAAGCTGGACTCCATAAGCCGTCATTGACGGTGCCACATGCTGTTCCTCCTGGTCCATCAAACTGATAGCCATGCATTTGTAGTCATTTTGACTAGGAGTTCCTTTGTCTATCGTACCAAATCCACTTTCCACTAGCGCTATCCCTCTGGATAAGTGCTGAGTCAGAATCGCATTATTCTCCATTGCCATATACAGCACACTTCTAGTATCAGGCCGCCAACTTTGAAATGCCTTACAGTATCAGCAGCTATCTCTTTGAAGTGACTTAGCTATTGACCTTTTTTGTTGGCAAGCTTCCTAATCTTGACTGGAAGGCTCCTATCTCTATCTCTGCCACCTTGCCCGGCCAATAAATCCTTGTAATATGGCCAAAATTCCACTTACTAAGCAAACTATAGCACATTGCTGTCCATCTCTAAAAATAGCTGTAGCCGTAGAACAAGCGACAGCTACCAATGTAACTATTGAATCCATTTTCCAGCTCAAAGACCAAGAACAAACCATAGTTAAAAAATGTATGGTTGTGATTACCTTCCGAGTACGTATTTGTAATAAAATATGAGACAATCAGATACCACTATCGATAAAACTAAGAATATCAGTTTATAATAAACAGTAATGGTATTGCCGTTCCTTTCGTAAATAACAACAGAATCTGACCAAAGTTTTGATAAATAGCAAAAAGTAGAAGTATAATAGGATCGATTCATTTGAGAGACGTAACTTAATGCAATAAGGGAGTTTCCATAAAGCTTGCGGTCACCTCTGTTCAGCTTCGAGCAAGGGGATATATTAAATCCTTCCCTATTTATTCATAAATTTCATTAACAAATACTTCATGATAATAGTTCAGATTAAATATGAATTGACCACGGGGTAACAGCCTTTGGAGCAACGGAGCAATTTATACGAAAATAGAATTCACTCGACTTCAAGGTTTTGTGACAGTATGTCAAAAGGCAAAATCTTAAATTCTACAATAAGAAAGTATCCTACTGCAAAAATAGCATCTTTCACTCGTAAACATCTAACGAAAACAAATTCAATCAAGAACAAACAGAAGAGGAAAATTAAAAGTTGACAAGAAAGAAGCTCATAGGAAATTGGCATGCTGCTTAAATAAATATTTTCATTCTGAATTAATTGTAGTGCGAAACTGGCCATGAGACATACTATGACAAAAGCAACAAGATCGCGAAACCTAGTTTAATCATGGTGGGTTACTTCCAATGATCCTTAACAATATACCTTTATAAAATTCTTCTATAAGTTAGCTAACAAACTCTGGTGAGACTTACAAGTAGTCATCAAATTGCCATACATGAGCTTGGCGTACTATCTTGTCCAAGAGAAAACAGTTATTCTAATAACTTCCTACAACATGTTATCGTGTATTAGCAAAATATATAACCATGAAACTAGTCGCACAACAACACCTCATCAGCGTGAAAATGAATTTACTGTTCCATCAGTATGTAAGCCTGCTAGTAAGATCCTACTGCTGTCTCGCGACTCTTCTAAGGAACTCATTAACAATCACAGCAAGTATGGATGCATTTATAGCTGTACTAGAAGCACTAATCACACACCCAAGCTCCAATACCTGAGAAGACAAAGGATCTTATTTGTGCCTTACCACCGTTACAGGTATGCTTTGCCATGTACTTTCCTAACAATGCTCCTTGGCCAGCTACGTACAGCGCCAAGCTGAAAAGACCCCCTTGTATCTCAGAACCGAATATTGGGGTCACATTCGCGGATAGTCCAGCCCAAAGTGACAAACTTATCATGACAAGAGGGATAACAGCAATCATAGCCATCTTAGCTGTTCCCAACCCTTTGTCTAAGCTTCTTCTATGATCTTAACATGTAGCACTCTTGGCTTATAATCTCTCAAAGTGACTGTCGGAAGTTGAAATTGAACTCATTCTGATAACTATGTTGTTCTTATAAGAAGAATAATTTTTGCAGTTCTAGCAATTTTAGGATGCGAATACAGATACACGGGGTTGCAAAAAACATTTTTTGGTGCGAACATGAGAATAAGATGGTTCCGGCTTCGTATATGATGATTTCTCTCGGGACTGTGTAACTGAGAACAACAAGATTAGAAATGGAGATTTGAAGATTGGATATATCCTCAGAGTTTGTAAGTATGGTTGCTAATTAGAGAATTTGACATAGGAGGAGATATTGAGTCGTATTTATATCCATGTTTTTCGCATATTTAATTTCTTGAGGAAGTGTGCTTCGAACTGATACCAACGGAGGAAGTCAATTCAGGTGCCAAGCACCTGAAAGTAATCAAAAATTCATCTGTAATTATGCAGTCATGCATGCTAAGACTATAATTGTTCTTACAGTTATTATGCATTCGTGCTATGCTAATACTATAATGGCCTATGCAATGTCAATAAAGTAGTAAAATAATAAAATGTTCGGATTCAAGTTTTATAATAAGAAGACTTAGAAACCATTAATTTACTGCGGAAATTACAACATAAATATAATTATAGGGGAAATTTTCTACGCTGATGCCAATCTAACATCTTCATAAAGTGTTTCATCTGAAACCTCTCATCGGTTAATCAACTAGGGCATCCTTGTATTTAAATAGTTCCTTGAGGTAGTGTGCAAATGATAGTAAAAGTAACCAAGGAGCATAGCATTTGTTCCCAAAATTCTTTTACAGAGAATTCGAAATTCATCTTTCTGATATGTATAATTCCTTTTATAAGTCATCGAAATAGCAAACTCTGAATCGAATCAATAAAGTTTTTTGTTCAACTACTCCTGGGCAATTTTGTTTCCTTATCCACATTCTGGTAGTTCTAATGGTAAGACGCTTCCCCGTTCTCTTGTCTGAAGCTGCTAGCTGTAAAACTCCCCCGGATGGCCCCAGAATACATTTGGGGTACTTCACTGGCATACTCACTACTAATTGCAGGCAGTATGAGGTGCGTAAAGTGCTCGCAAGAGAGCTGCAGTTTTCATCTTGCATTTCTACAGCTGCCACTATCTCCAGCAGGAGTAGAGTTACCGTTTTTTTCTCTCTAATTTAACGCATTAAATTGTTAATCCGATATATCACCTAGTTACAGGAATTCTTTCAATTTTCAGAAACATTGGACCAGAACATGACTATTCGTATTGTGAGTGCTTCTCCTGGTGCGTTGATTTTTGCAGCCAGTTACATGCAGTATTCACAAACAAATTTCAACGCAAGCGATTTTTAAACGAATGTTCCAGAGGGGCATACATTCTGGGTTACTCAAGATACAGATATAGGGAAATAATAGCGGGTGTACAGCAATAAAGTTTAGATTTGGGATGCAGTGCATGTTATTGGCGTATCGACGGTACTCCTATATCACTTGCTATCGTAATTGAGACGACAATAAAGATACTATGAACTCTTTTCCTTCCAAGTTTTCAGCTCGTAACCTTAAACAAAGCATACCAGGTCAATTTTCATACTTAAGTACTTGCGGTAAAATACGAAATTCGGTTCCTCGTTTTCGTTGCATGTGGCACTTAGTGCGAAATTATCCACGGCATTATGAGTTATCAATACATCTGAGCGCCTATCTAACATTCGAGCTTGTTCCTAGATTTCTTATTGTCATAAATCCTTATTATGAAGCCTTCCACCTAAACAAAATATAATAAAAATACCCTCAAATCTTCTTTTGTCTAAGCCTTTTTGTATCGCTGTTTGCACACGATATTTTCGCACTTGTCAAGAATCTTTGCCAATTTGCCCAAAAAAAATTGCAAAATCCCTCAACCTTTCCTAGTAAAAACAATGTTTGGTCAAGAGGGATTTCTTTCATTCGCCAACTGAAGTTGATTGTAATAATTCACTCAGATTAGATTTTTCTATCGATCGTGATGCCATTTGAGGCATTTACAAAATCAGCACCTCTCTTAATATTCTGTAAATGGATGGTGTGTTGTAGCTGCTGAACGAAAACAAAAAAAAAAAGGTGGCAGTAGAGTAAGATATATATGGCCATAGAAAAAGCTTATATATGGTCGCTATTCTATTATTCCGCTACTACTGCAGGTGGATAAATTGGAAACATGACTTCAATTAGCTCAGATTCCAAGAAATACTTGAGCGACGACGAAAGTTCTTTCGATGATGATAGAGATAGAATCAGGTTCTCCGATAGTGACATCACTGACAAACGAAAAAGAACTCAAAGCAAATTAGCAAAGGGAAAGAGAAAAGGATCATTCCATTCTCAATCGAAGTTTTCAATCTTCCCGATTCAGGAGTCAGCTCCAGAAAATGCTTTGCCCGCAGTCTATAAGACGATTTCCCATCAAATCTCTCAACACGAGTTAAATGAGACAGTCGTTGAAAAAAATCTTCTCGTTGACTATACCTGGAATATTGATTCCATTGAAAGTATCATCAACACTTTCTCCTCTGATGCTAAACTTGGGTTGAAAACACAATTGGCAGAACACCATTTCAAAACTTATGGACTCAATATTCAATCAAAACCTCCTTCAAATATACTTAAAAAGATCTTCATATATTGCTTCGGAGGTTTTGGGGCTTTGTTACTTGTTGGTGGCATCTTATGTATCATTGCTTGGAAACCTTTGGGACAGCCACCAGCAGTTGCAAATTTGATTCTTGGGATTATTTTATTCTTAGTTTTCTTTGCTCAAGCTATTTTCAACTTTTGGCAAGATTTTTCCAGTTCTAGAGTGATGGATTCAATTAATGAAATGATTCCATTGACTTGTTCGGTAGTCAGAGATGGCCAAGTTTCGGAATTGTCAGCTAAAAATTTGGTTCCCGGAGATATTGTTCACTTCAAATCCGGAGACAAGGTCCCCGCTGACATGAGAGTATTGGAGAACACTCCTGATTTATCATTTGATAAATCGATTTTAACAGGTGAGTCCAAACCTTGTCCTACCCATTCAGCTAGTGATACTCACAATAAAAACTATTTGGAAAGCACATGCATCGCTATGCAAGGAACTTCGTGCTCTTCGGGTTCAGGAACTGGGATTGTGGTATCGATCGGTGATGCTACTGTTTTTGGACAAATTGCCAAGTTATCATCCTGCAGTACTACAGGATTATCTCCTATTCAGAAGGATATTCTTCGATTTGTTATTTTATTAAGTTCTTTTATCTTCACTTTGATGGTGTTGGTAATTATCCTATGGGCAGCCTGGCTTAGAAAAGACCATCCAGGCTGGATCAATGTGCCGACATTAATCGTTGACATTGTTTCGGTTGCAGTTGCATTCATACCTGAGGGATTGCCAATTACTTTGACTACATGTCTTATCATCACTGCCAACGCTATGCGTAAAAACAAAATCCTTTGCAAATCGCTTTCGGTTGTGGAAACTTTAGGATCCATGAGCGTTTTATGTTCAGATAAGACTGGTACCATTACTGAGAATAAAATGTTCGTCACTGACTTCTTCTCTGCTGGTGAAGAAAATCAAGTTGACAAAGAAACAACACCTGAAAGTGCCAAATCTGAATTTCTCTATTCTGTGGCCGGCATTTGTACTGATGAACAATCGGGTAATGCTACTGATATGGCCGTGAGAAATTTTGCTGAAACTTTTGCTCAACAACATAACTTGAAAAGCAAATGGACTACCAAGACCGAGCTTTCTTTTAATTCCAAAAATAAATTCATGGTGAAGTTAATGGCAACTGATCAGCAGAGCTGGAATGAGTTGGGTCTAGAAGGTGATGCAAGTAATCACTATCTCATGGCCATTAAAGGAGCACCAGATATTCTATTGGGAAAATGCAACAGCTACTTGGATGAAAGCAATAACAGCATTGATTTGGACTCCTCCACCAAAAGTCATATTTCTGCAGTACAACGTCAATGGTCTCAAAATGCTCGCAGAGTTATCTTATTGGCCAAGAGAGTTATCCCCAGAAGTTACTTCAGTGAAGAGTTTTTACAAGATGGCTTGAAGTCTATAGAAAAGCTAACTGATATAATGGCAGAAGAAGACTCCTTAACATTTGTTGGAATGTTAGCCATTTGTGACCCTCCAAGAAATGGAATTGTTGAAACCTTATCGACTCTTAAGATAGCTGGAATCAAGATAGTTCTCGTGACTGGTGACTTTGAATTAACAGCAATTTCTATTGGACGAATGTGTGGTATATTATCAGCAACTGAAAATGTGGATACCGTTGAAGACTTAGATAAACAATATTGTGTTCCTAACAAAAATTTGCCCAACTTCGAAAATGAAATTGATAGAGCAGTTGTTGTGTCTGGTGCTGATATTAATCGTTTGAATGAATGTCAATGGGATCAAATATGTAACTACACTGAAATAGTATTTGCAAGAACGACGCCAGAACAAAAGTTGACGATTGTTACCCAATTCAAAAAACGTAAACATGTTGTTGGAATGATTGGAGATGGTATCAATGATGCTCCTTCCCTTCGTGAAGCCGATATTGGTGTTTCTATGAGTGATGGTTGTGACATTGCTAAAGAAGCTAGTGACTTGATCTTGATGGAGAACGTTAACTCAATTGTCGAAGCTTTGAAGTTCGGTAGATTAGTGTTCGAAAATTTAAAAAAGACCTTAGCCTATTTGTTGCCTGCTGGAACTTATTCTGAGATATGGCCAATTCTCTTTAACGTGATCTTTGGTTTTCCACAAGTGTTGTCATCATTCAACATGATCATAATATCATGTTTAACAGATTGTTTTGGTGCCATCACCTTGGCTTACGAACAAGGGGAAAGAAATCTTTTGCTTAAGAGGCCCAGAGTAATTTCAAAAGAAAGACTAGTAGATTTGAACTTGTTGTTGCAATCTTATTTCATTGTTGGAACTTTTGACACCTTCACATCGATGTTGGTAGCGTTCTTAAACTTTAAGAGACATGGAATCCAGTTCAGTCAATTGGCCCTTGCATATGGTTCGTTTAGTGACTTACCGAACTATGAACGTGTGAGTTCTATGTCATCTTCTATTTATTTTGTTAATTTGGTGATTCTGCAAATGTTTAATCTTCTTTCCATAAGAACGAGACATTTGAGTATCTTCCAGATGTCACCATTCAAGAATTACTATATGTTTATTGCCATGCCAGCTGCTTTTGGGGTTACTTTAATTATTAATTACACTCCCGCAATTCAAAATAATTTGGGTACATGGCAAGTTCCAGTTGAGTACTATTTTATTGCTATTGGATTTGGGTTGGTTGTGCTCATCTATGATGAATTGAGAAAATTCTATGCTCGTAAATATCCTCAATCTATTGTTGCAAAACTTTCGTGGTAAGGAATAAGCATCTTAATAGAAATTAGATTGTATAATTTGATCTCGGATTCAAAAAGAAGCTGCAAAATGCATTCTTTTTGAATGATAGCCTAATCGAGACTTAATACATAGAAAGCCAATAGTTAACTTCACGATTCGGCCAAATTCGTAAGTAATCCCTGAATAAGTCTTCCAATGGCATCGTGGGCTAATTTAAAAGATCACAGAAGCTGTATTTAAATTTTCGTTTTTAAAAGTATTTATGGTAGTAATACTATTACTATAAACTTCAAACTGTAGAATCGAAAACACTAGAGAAAAAGAAGAAAGGGCATTCTTTGTAAAGACAGGAAATTTCCTCTATCAGGATCACCATTCAAATAGAACTCATTATAAATTCAAGCATTTCTTCCTAAGAATTAATGCTCTTTCTTGTTTCTCTAGTGTTCTCGTCTCCTAATTTTATGGCTGAAAGTACATAGTTAGTCTACTACTACTTAACTACTTTTACGTCAGTATAAATATCTACTTTTAATGTTCTTAATTCTTTTTATTACTCTTCAGCTCGTTTTCCCTGTTCGTATGTGTTCATGTCGTCTATTTACGAGTTGGTAATTACTAGTGCCATACACATGGCAGTTCGGAAATATTGTCACTATCATATTTTATTCTCTCTCAGAATGTCTTGATAGTAGTCTTGTGTGCCACTGCCAACTCAAATGCAGTGTACTTGATATAGTCAGATGCCTGCCAAAGAGTAGCATCCATGTGCATAAACGGGTGAGGAACCCCAGGATACCTCTTGAAGATCACCTCGTTACCATGTTGCAACATCTTACAGGCATATGCCTCTCCCTCGTCTCTCATGGGATCGCATCCGGCAGTTACCACCACCGTCTTGGGTAAATTTGTAAAGTCTGGAGCATTCAAAATCGATTTGAACCATCCAATTTCCTTGAGTTCTTTGGCCTTGGTAACAGGGTCACTGGACAATGACTGCCACTTCAACTTGTCGAAAAATACAATCCGGCCCCAGTTGAGTGTTGGTGCAAACTCAAACTCCACCGATGACTTGTAAGGGGAGTCGTGGGCCGAGGAGTAGGGCTCTACATCATCCACCTGTGGAGTTCCAGCAACACACATCACCAATGGGATTTTGGCATCGCGGCATAGATGGGAGACAATGAAAGCAACGTTTCCTCCTACAGAAACACCACCAATTGAAATGCTGTTGCCTTTGAATCCTAATTGTTCAGCGTTTTCATAAACATATTTGGTAGCCTCATAGCAGTCTTTGATGTACGTAGGGTATGGGTAGTCAGGAACTAATCGATAGTCAACGTCCACCACAGCAATTCTAGACAATTCCACATAGTGGCACAACACATGCTTTTCTGTTTCTAGGTCCCCCAACCCTCCACCTCCTCCGTGGAAGTCGATGTGAACAGGAAGTAGTTCATCTGTTTTGGTATCATTGGGCTTGTAGATTCTGATCTTCACCTCCACTCCATCGAAGGATAGAAACGTAAGCTCTTTCACGTTCTTTATTTCGGGGTAGGCAGCAGTACCATAACTATATATCTTACTATAGTTTTTTCTCAATTTGTATAAGTCGATTGGCTTATTTGGAGTATTAGCAACATGCTCGTCGTACAATTTAACGAACTCGGGGTCCAATTTGTCCACCAATGATGGGTGGATGGGGTTGATAGCTTCGTGTCCTTGAGTCATAATGAAAAGTAGTATAGGTCTTCTCTCTACTGGAAGGTTTCAATTATTTATATTCATTTGCAGGTTGTGTTGTATTTTATGTAGCTTTATCGGTAAATGGAAAACTCCCCGAGGTGGAAAATGATGGAGATAAGCCGGTGAGTTTTTTTTCTTGTGTCGCAATCGCTGAACTCTCCGTTTCCGCTCCGTATCAAATATCGCGATAAGAAATAAAGCCCGAGGCACAAACAGTACAAAAAAAAAAGAATACGAGAGGCATATGGGGGTGGTGATCGTAAAACGAACAAGGTATATATACTAGTATTCTTGCCACTTGTTCAAGTGTAGTGAGGTAAAGATCCTTATTAGTAGAAACAATGACTCTGCAGATCAAGCCACTTAAGGTGATTATTTCCGGTGCCGGCATCATAGGACTATTGCTAGCAAATGCTCTTAAAGATCGAGGAATCGAGTACGTTGTGCTTGATAGAGACATTTCGGTGTTATTTAGAGAAAACTCTGGTTGGGCCATAACGCTTCACTATGCTTTGGAATACTTCCAAGACTTACTTCCAAAAGATAAAGCAGATGAGATCATTGAGGCTCAGGTCAGACCCGGATTCCATCTCGATGATAGGGGTACATTCAAGTTCATTAATGCCACTACGGGAGAGACTGTGGTGTCTATTCCTCCTGCTTCCAGATTGCGTGTCAGAAGAGAACAAATTCGGCGAATTTTATTGAGAGACATTGATGTTAACTGGGACTGCAAATTGACCAATATTGAGTATCAGGATGATGATATCGTCAAAGTTCATTGTGAAAATGGTAAAGTTTTCGAGGGAAACCTTCTATTCGGATGTGAGGGTGCAAACTCTGCCACAAGAAGGCTACTTGATCCAGAAGAAGGTGGACTATATCAGCTTCCAATCAGATTCTGTGGTGCCAAAGTTCAGATGAGCGGCGAAGAGTATAATAGACTAAGTTCGAAGTTTGACCCTCTATTGTTCCAGGGGACTGTTCCTGAAAACGAAACATTCTTCTGGTACTCTCTCTTGGCCACTCCTGATTATACCAAGCAACAGGACACCTATTATGCACAGGTAAATATGAGTTGGAAAGTACCTGCTTACGATGAGCCATTTACAACCAGCTCGGAAATGGCCCAAGCTATGAAATCTCATTCAGCTGGTTTGAACGAGGAGTTGGCCTGGCTTGTGAAAAGAGCAGTGTCAAACCCGGACGAGCTCCTCGAAATCAAGTTGTGTGACTGGGCTAAGGTTGATTGGGATAACAAGAATGGCAGAGTGCTCTTAGCTGGTGATTCTGCTCATGCTATGACCATGTATAGAGGCGAAGCTTGCAACGTGGGAATACTTGATGCCTACATGTTTATCCTGCAGCTTGATTTGTACATAAAGGGGGAGAAAGCATGGCTTGACGTTGTTCGCGACTATAGCGGTGAGGTGAAGGAAAGAGCACAAGAAAGGGTTCTCTTGTCCAGACAAGCATGTCTTGATGCCCACGACATGACTAAAATCCACAAAAATTCAGACTCTCCTCTTCTTTCTGTGAGAAAGAAGTCATAGATTTCTAAGAAACTCAATATACATTAAAATCCGTAATTCTGGTAATTATCGTAGTCCGCACTCTTCCAATTTTTCAGAGCTTTTCTTATCATGAAAGTCTTATCGGCCGCGAAAATATAAAGATCTCTCAGATCGCTTATTTTCCACACAATCATCCACTTCTTTCTCTGGTGAATTTTCTATTCTATGAGAAGTTCGAAGAGCTGCGACCGGTGTCATAGGCTTAAGCAAGCCTGTCGAGGAAATAACATTCCGTGTGAGAGCTGTGAAAAATTTGGCTATAATTGTTCTTTCGACAGACCCCTCCAAAAGGTTGGGAGACCCAAGATTGATGTTGCAAAGACGATAATTAAGAAGCAAGATCCCAAAAGAAGAAATTATAGTCATAATGGATGCTTATCCTGTCGAAAAAGAAAGAAGAAGTGTGATGAAAAAGTACCTGTGTGTGGCAGCTGTGAGAAGCTAAACATAGAGTGCCAACGCAGGAAAGGGAATCCATCGAATCTTAAACAAGCAGTGGTTTACCCTGAAATGGAGTCTTCGATGGAGTCAGAAATTTCTGCTATGTATTTAACATCTCCTGATCTCCTAAGTCCGTCTATGATGTTGAGCCCTCTCGTTAAGAAGTTTGAAATGGACGATTTGATCCCACTCTTGTCATTGTCGTCATCTGACTTGACGTTTAATTATAAGGAGAAGATGTTTTTGAATTCGCTTATAGATGTCTCCAGCGTCAATGAATCTAACCTGAAGGACAACAATATCAGTTCCCCATGTATTAGTGTGATTTCCAGTGAGGTATCTGATGATTTGGCTAGATATGAAGAAGAAAAACATGATTTGTTAGATTTGTGCAATAGATCTGCTTCCTCAATACTGTTGAAGGAGCTTGACTTGTTGAAGTATTTCATCACGGATATTTCTAGTTTATTATTTGCTGACAAAACCACCAATAGAATCTTAAAAACAGTGATTCCGTTGTGTCTAAGAGACCATAGAGTTCGTTATCCAGTAATTGCAATTGCATCTTCCAATAAAGCAAACAGTGCTAAAGAATCTAACTATGAGCTGGAAAGGGACAAAGTGGTGTTTCGGGCAAAAGCCCAGAGTTGTTTTATCGAAGAGACGTCTGATTATTCAGCAGATACAGAAAACGTGCTACTAAGTATATTGTTAATCTGCATTATGGAAATTTTTGAAGGAAATTCATTATACTGGAGCATGGCCCTTGGAAAAGCCGCTACTATAATCCACCAACGAGGTGGATTCAAAAAGTTGTCTAAAGTATCGCCACTATCGATTCAGTTATTTTGCTATCTTGATCTCATTTCCAGTCTAAGTACTTGTTCAACTCCTTTTGTTGAACGTACCCAAGGTGAGTCCAATCCTTATTCAGATTATGAAGGAGACCACATTGAAGATCTCTTGAATAGTAAATTTGGTTTTAAGTTTGGGATCGCAGGTGAACTCTTTAAAATTGTCGGAAATATATCAACTCTCGCTAGCTTACGACTGACAAGGTATGATTCTAATGAACGTGAGAAGCAATTCAATCTGTTGGCGAATTTGATTGAAATGAAACTTCAAAACTGGTCTCCTCCAGCTGTCGAACCCAGTAATTTAGATGAGGAAGATAGTTACTCAAGAAAGCTTACCCTTTCTTCGTACACATTATCGTTACAATGGTCAGCATTTTTGAGATTACACCAAATACGATATGGCTATAATAGAAAGGATGTAAGGGTAGAAGCTTGTTTAAGAATTATTCTACGCTCAATAAAGGTGGTAGAAGTAGAACCTGATCTAGAGACGGGCCTTTTGTTTCCTTTGATTATGGCAGGTTCTGTTGCATCTGAAGAGAGAGATCGGCAGTATATTTTATCTAGGATCAAAAACATCAAATATCGGTTAAAGTTCAACTACATTGCGGAGTTCGAAAAACTTCTTGAAAAAGTGTGGAGTCGTGATGAATCTGAAGGTGACTATGTTAACTGGGCAAAGATCAGATACTTCGAGTTCCCAGGTTTAGTAATGTTTTAATGTATATAATGTTGATTGAAATAAATGTATAGTTTTGCATTTATTTTTGAGATTTATAGTTTGATGAAGTTTGTTTTTCAAAAAATTTGCGACAAAGTGGAGCATTTTGAGGTTTTTTTTAAATTTTTCACATTTTTCACATTTATTCTTGTTCTATGAAAACAAACGACAAACTGCCCATCCTATGGAATATGTCATTGATTTCAATGCTAATGATTCCTCATCACATAAATCAACTCTAGCGAAATTTGCCGATACAAGCGATGGTAAAATTTCCTGATCAAGAAGAAGCTAGGAAAGACAAAGAGCTCTTTTCAAACTAATTTATTCTTCAGAAATTAGAACACACAAATACTTATTGGTTACATCCAATAATATATTTGTATAATGAGCTTTTGCTTTTTTTACAAGATAGCTAAGTTAGTGAACTATAGAATTACACAAAGTACGATTAAGAAATGAAGGCTAATAAGAGTATCTAAAGGATTTGTTTTGGAAGTCAGTAAGATCTTTCCAGACATCATCGATTTCTTTTTGGTCATCAGAGAGATCCAATTCCTCCTCACGATCTCTTCTTTTGTTTCTGAGGTAGTAGATTCCTGCAATCAACAAAGCAATGAAAATCGAAGCTGCTTGCGTGACAAGCATGGAGATTTTTGCTGGGTAGTAGTCAGGAGAGTCTTGAACCCTATAAGTTCTTGGAGATACGATGTTACCAAGAGCAAAACCAATACTAATAAAAATAGCATTAACACCAATTTTCTTGGAAGAACCAGCAACATTGGCTGCAGCCCACGAATAACAAATAGCCAATGGTGCTGTAATCGTGTTTATCATGTAAATACCAATCAAGAGACCTGCTTGATTACTTTTTGGTAGGAATGACATCAAAGCACCTCCACACACGGCTGGTAGCAATAAGATAATAATAGCCACGAATCTTGTAGTGCCTTGCATAATAAAATAGGTCGATAACAAACTCGAAAGAATACTTACTACCCCTGAAGGCATGTTCAACAAAGCAGCTTCTTTAGAATTGAAGCCAAATGAAATGATGTCGGTAGCAGAAAATGTAGAGATAGTGTTGGAGGAAAAGGAGATAGTAATACAGATCAAAAACAATAACCACGCTTGAATATCTCTGCAAAGTTCCCAAATTTGGTCCCATTTGAATTTGGTAGCATTGACAGCAATTTTAGAATCAGTTAATTCCTTCAAAAGGACGTACTTTTCTTTAGGAGTCAAAATAGAGGCAGATAAAGGGGTGCTAGGAATGTAAAAGTAGACATATACCCCAACAGCGATATTAACAATCCCAACAACAATATACATGATTCTCCAGCCAGCAAGAGAGGCAGTTGGACTAACAAGTTGGAAAAGATATGAGATAATACCACCAACAATTTGCCCAATACCCAATCCAGAATACCAAATACCAATTCTGAAACTCCCCTCTCTTCTTCCGTAAAAATTAGTCACAATCATGATTAAAGCAGGAATAACCACAGATTCTACACAACCAAGTAGAATACGGACAGTCAACATACTTCCGTAATTGAAACAAGCAGCACAGCAAGCTGTTAAGACTCCCCAGAATACCACGTTTATTGACAAAACTTTAGCAACTGGGAATTTTTGTAGGAGGAAAAATCCTTGAAAGAATTCAGCAATGATGTAAGCGACGAAGAAGTAGGTCGGGAAATCAGAAAACTGGTTTCCAACTAATTTCAAATCAACAGCCATACCCATAACCTTTCCATAGTTCAAAACAACTTTATCTAAAAACTGTAATGTGTAAACTATTGTCATAGGTATCATGAAAGTTTTGTCAAGTTTTTTGACAATCTGAGCATAAGTAACTTCTTCTGGGTAAGCTTTGATATCGAAACTTTTAAGATATAACAAATTTTCATTACTATTCAGAATTTCTTCAGACAAAGAACCGTCAGCAAGAGAAGCAGTCTTGTCACTCAAGCTATCAACTTCAACCGACATTGTTTTCTTTTCGCTAATAATAGTCATATCGTTTTCAAAGTAGTATTTATGTAAGGTGTGTAGTCAAAAAAAGAAAGGCTGGAGATTTAAGGAGTATAAATGTAAAAGATCAAATGAAGCTCTTTTTATACAAGAATAAAAATATTAGGGTCCCCAGATAAGAATCGCTATTTAACTCATTAGTATATACCAAATCAGATAATTTAGTGTGTTTAAACTCGCAAGCGGCAGAACAATAAGGTTCAAAAGCCTATGATTCCCGGTCACTTTACCGCAGCGGAAACTGGAAAAGTATGCACTAGTCATTAAAGATTGGTGTGGTGCGTGGCTGTAATGGGGATAATATTTGCGACCGGTGTATTTTTCCAATCACGCCGTGAGTTTCGGAAAAAATTATTATAGATAAGAAAACGGCCTTATCGCAAATTCCGACAATTTAATTCAGCGGTCACGTGATAATTTATCTAAGCTTTTGCAGTTTTTGGTACATAAGACAGTCAAACCTATTTAAAACAATGATCATACCCTATTATTAAGGTGATTTAAAAGAGATACCTGGTATAATATTATGACTATTTCTGCATTAGATCAAATTTTAGTAACGGGTGCTACTGGGTTTATTGGTGGCCACTGTGTTGGAGAGTTGTTAAATCGTAACTATCGTGTTAAGGCTGCAGTTAGATCTCTTGAAAAATTCAACCAGTTGAAAGCTGGATGTCCTGTTGATAAGCAGCATTTATTAACTCATGTCATTATTGCTGATATAGCTTCTGTTGCCCAGCTCGTCGCTGGAGTGAAAGGATGCACTGGAATCCTTCATTTGGCATCTCCTTACACCTACACAGTCAATGACTTTGTTGAAGGCTTATTGAATCCAGCATTAAACGGCACTTTGTCCATATTGAAAGCTGCAAAACAAGAGCCAGCGATAAAAAGAGTGGTGATCACTTCCTCATTTGCAGCTGTGTTTGATGCTTCCAAAGGTATGCAATCGGGTGTAATTCTTTCTGAATCTTCTTTCAGTCCTTTGACATATGACGATGGAGCAAGTACAAAAGATCCTGCAGTAGCTTATAGAGCCTCTAAAATTGTTGCAGAAAGAGCTGCTTGGGACTTCATCAAGCAAGAAAACCCATCATTTGACATTTCGGTGTTGTGTCCTCCTATGGTCTTTGGTCCTGTATTTGCTCCCCAGTTGGTGTACTCCATAGAAGACCTTAATTTCAGCAACCAAGCTATTTGGAACATTATTCAAACCAAATCTTCTGATCCGGTTCCCCCTACAAAAGGATATATCTGGGTAGATGTCAGAGACTTGGCTTTTGCTCATGCTGAGGCTCTTTTTCACCCGCAAGCGTCGAACCAAAGATTCATTATCTCAGCTGGTGATTTTGATAATCAAGAAATAGCTGATATCTTGCGTGAAAGCTTAGAACGTAGCATTGTTGAATCTTATATACCTATTGGAAACCCAGGTGAAAGATTATCTGGTTCTCATTTCACAACCGATGCTACAAAGTCAATCAAAGAACTAGGTGTTACCTACAGATGCTTAGAAGAATGCGTAACTTCACTTGCCCGCCAACTATTAGAAATTTCTAAAAAGTTATAGTTCAATAAACATAATACAAAATTTCGAAACGAAAACTCTTGTCAAAGCAGTTGGTGTCAAATCCATATAGTGTTCCCAAGTTTGCACAAGTTTACTAACTAATATTTTATTTTAATGAAGGAAAATGTATTCGGTCATATATTATACTATTTGCTTTGCTAACTCGTCGATATGAGCTTTCATATCATACCCACAGACTTCCTCAATAGTCAATTTGCTTTCATCGTTAAGATCCTTAGCACTTGAACTCCAACCAATTCTTTCATTCAAATTTTCTCTGGCTCTCAATGAAGCAGCTTGTACTCTAGTGACCCTTGGTTTTCTTTCCATTTCATAGAGCTTCAAGCCCTGCTCAACATTGAAGTTAAACTTATCAGAGAAAATGTAACCTAATGCTCCTGCATCTTCGAAAGCAGCAACTGCACCTTGTGATTGATCTGGCATCATAGGATGTGCAGCATCACCTAATAAACATACTCCCTTAGTGCAATCTCCATTGCTTTTATAGAAATATGGTAATGGTTCATGGACATATAATCTCCATTGTTTGATGTCATATCCACATTTAGTAAATAATTCTACTAATTCAAGATCAAGGTCTGGCACAGATTCAAGCAATCTTTCAATTGATATCTCATTATGCCAGCCCCCATTGGTATCTCTATCATTTGCAACATAAAAACAATAGCAAGAGATGACTTCGTTATCAGAACATGGAGATAACACAATCTTATATCTGTTTTCCCCTCCCCAGTACTCAATTGCTTCATTATTTGAAAAGTCCTTTAATCCAAGCTCTTTAACCTTCTTCGTATCAAACAATACACGAATACAAGATGAAGTTGAATTAGTGAATTTTGGCTCGATTCCTAATTGTGGCTTTGTCAAAGTTCTGATACCATCGGCTGCAACTATCAAATCTGCATCGGTTTCAGCTCCATTGTCGAATTTCACATGTCCACTTTCATAATCAACTTCCAATGCTTTATGGTTCAAAATCAACTGACAAGGATGTCCGGCACCTTCTTCCGACGTAGCAGCCTCCTTCAAAACATTATGTATGTCAATTCTATGAAAGTTGTAATATGGAAATCCAAATTTTGCCTCGTAATCACCTAATGAGTAAACTCCACAAATCTCTCCTGTTTTCCAATCACGTCTAATCAAGTCCTTGAGAATCACTGGCTTTGCTTTCCAAGGATTGATACCCCAATCATGGAGCCACTTACCCCCATTGCTAGCACAGGATAAAGAAGCACCAACTTCACCAGCATAATCGTATCTTTCATAGATCCTCACCTTATGCCCCAGTCTTCTCAAAGCGATAGCAGCGGAAAGACCTCCCAAACCTCCTCCGAGGACAATAACATCCAATGGTTTCCAAGAATCAGTTGTCATTTACAGAATAAATATAAAAAAAAAAACCATCTTTGATGGGATTGGAAAGGTGTTATATGTTTCTTTTTCTTCTAGCAAAATGCTCAGTTATCGCTTATCAATTTGCAATTGAAGTTGCAATTTGCGGAATTTGAAATATTCGCCGGTCGGAATTTTTTTGTCGCGAAAATTGCTTTTATTTGGCAATTAATAGGAAATTACTAGGAAATTCCGGTGACATTTCGTGACACCATAAGTTATTTTGAGCATAGGCCAGAAATACGATATGATAATAGTTTTCTAAAATAAAACTAATAGTCTTTTGCAGTGTTTACTAGGAAGGATGAATTGTTTTTTAAGATCAAAACACATTTCCATAGATACAACCTGTGAAAAGACTGCAATATGAGACAAATAATCTTATATCTTATTCCCCCTGAATAAACCCGAGTTAAAACAGAATTTGACTGATTTACAAGGAATAGAGCGCTGGGTCGTGACTACGCCGAAATTCTCTATTTTTTATGTGGCATTCATATACTTTTTCCGATTGATACCAAATGACAATTTAATATGTTATCTTGCAAGTAAGCTATTTTTACTCTTTCTAATAGTAGACCGTACCACCGAAGTTTTTTCATATGCAGTTGGCGGCGCTCAAGCTATCAAGCCGAGGAAATTTCCAACGGTAAGAGCAGAGATATATAACCAACAACGTCATACCATTAACACAGGGTAGTGTGGTAAATGAGACGGGCTCAAATGTTCAATTAAAACAGAAGGAATTGCATCAACGTTGCAGGAACTTTCCAAGGAAACCTAAATCCTATTCTTGCTTCTTTTAACTACACTTTATATAGAAAATTGTGCATTGTAAAGGTAGCATGTACAAGTAATAGCTTGGCTAGGTAAGACCAAATGGGTTATTCCAATCAATACTCTTTCAGAAAATGATTTGATGCGTACAAATCATGCCTCAAAACGAATATAAGAAGATGTGGTCACTTTTTGAGTGAAAGTGTTGTATGTCTTTTTAATTACTGATATCTGTGAAGTAGTCAGGCTAAGTAACACAATAGTACTAATATGTACGTTTAGCTATAGAATTTAGAGACGACACCAACCGAAACGGTCTTACGTAATAAGCATAAGAATACTTCACTTGATACTTTTTGACGTATATTTATTTAGTTTTGTACTCTGAAACTATTAGTCTTTCATTATAATAAGTCCCTTCTTCACAGTCGTATTCTCTTCACTTCAACATTTTTTGCTTTTTTTTCTCGGAAGCTTGGAGGATGCCGTATATTCTTAATAAGCATCTATCAACTTCAAATAAAGCATTGTTAAAAGAGGAAGGACAGAAATTATCAATAAAGTCAAAATATAAGTAAAGAAACACTTTCTATGCTTCCCTTCATCTGAGTTGCGTCTATAGGGTTCAGAAATAGCATAATCGTCACTTGATAACTTCTCATAAATTCTTAAATTTGAATTCATACTGATAGCTATGTTGTTCTTAT
>JANIVW010000094.1:0-33036 GCA_030555995.1 Isabelozyma heimii
TCGCTCTGACGAACCCAGAAAATTGGTTTCAAAGTAATGATAGGAGCAATTAACAGATGTAGCGGATTCGGAATTGATCCGATAACCTGTTAAGATGGATAATTGAGTGTTTATAAACTGAAAGACAAGAAGATAAAATTACCCAATAGGAGCCTATGTAGGATGATAAAAGATAATGTATGGATTATATGGAGCTAAGTGAGAATTTATGTGCACCACAGTATAAGACACGAAGCGGATAAGGCGATTGCGAAGATAAAACCAAAAGGAATAATGAACTAACAATTGGTCTTAGATCCAGTAGTGGGTGAAATTAGGGGCTTTGAACAAACGGATAACGGGGTGTGCTTATAGTGTTCAATTAGATCCGACTGTACGGCCTTAAAGATGTCAACTAAGAAAAGTCAACAGTAATTCCGCTGCATGGCTTTTTTGGCGGCCCCGTCTTCGTAGTTTACCATGCCGAGAACCGGACTTGAAACGTTGCGTGTGAGGATGCATGGATGTTTTGTACCGAGGGCTGGTGGCAGAGACAAATGCGGAAATAAGGTCGTATTTTCGCAGCGCTACTTGCAACATAGGCTGGACTGTGGTGGCAGCAAGTAATTGGACCCTCTTTTCTTGCTCGTCTCGTGTGACAGACAGTGGAATGTTGTTGCCGACAATTCGTTGAACCGCTTCGAGGTTCGAGGCGTGTGGTTCCAGAGTAATGACTCAGACATTAACTTGAGCCGCTTCCAGACATTTATTTGAACGCCAGCAGACATGTGATCGAACCACCTGCAGACATTGATTTTAAGTATTGTTGCAAAACATTCGAATTCAAGCGTCGAATTGTCTCCAGACATACCTTGTCCAAATCCATACATAACCATTATTCCGGGCTTTCCTTTTGACTTATATTTTTGATAACCTACTTGCCAAAACTTCCATTCTGGCTTTTTACATATAGTTATATACTTTTGAGAACCCTACTGTTGGATTGGCATAGAAGTGGATGGTTTCAAGATTTCTTCCACGTTATCGGATTTCCATAACGAGGTGATGGTCTTTGGTTGGGTCAAGAAGGTGATTCCTGCCTTACCATAGAAGTTTAAGTCACCCAAGAATGATCCCTTGTTACCAGTAAACGAGAACATTGGTAATGGCACCGGAATTGGCACGTTAACACCAACTTGTCCACATTGTATTTCCTTGTTAAATTTGTGGGCAGCTCCTCCGGAAGAAGTGAATAATGAAACCCCATTACCGTATCTATTGCTGTTAACTAATTCAATGGCTTCATCAAAGGTGTCAACGTTGACCACAGATAACACTGGAGCAAAAATTTCTTCGTCATAAGCTCTAACACCTGGCTTACAATCAGTAATGATTGTAGGAGCCAAGAAGTTACCCTTGGAGAATTTAGCATCACTAGGGGTAAATTTAGTACCGTCGAGTAAAACCTTAGCACCTTGTTTAACTGAATCGGCGATGATTTCTTTAGCACGAGTTAATGATTCTGGGTTGATCAATGGACCCAAATCAGAAGTTGAGTCGAAACCAGAACCAACCTTTAATTTAGAGGCTTCTTCGGCAATTTCCTTGACCCAACTATTGGTTTCCTGACCAACAGTGACCAAAACAGAAATAGCCATACATCTTTGACCAGCAGCACCGAAAGCGGCACCATTAACAGCGTTGATGAAATGGTTCTTGTTGGCATCTGGCAACACAATCAAGTGGTTTTTAGCACCAAGGTTGGCTTGGACTCTTTTTCCCAAGGCAGAGGCCTTTTCGTGGATATATTTACCGGCCTTGTCTCCACCGACAAAGGTAACGGCTTTGATTCTTGGATCTTCAATGATCTTGTTGACAGTGTCATGTTTACCGTGGACGATGTTAATTACACCTGGTGGAACTCCTGCTTCAGCAGCCAATTGCGAGATGATCATTGCAGCACCAGGAACTCTTTCGGATGGTTTGATCACGGTGGTGTTACCGGTGACCAAAACCAAGGGCAAGGCCCATAATGGAACCATAGCGGGGAAATTGAAAGGGCAGATGGAACCAATGACTCCCAAAGGTTCTCTCACCATTTTGGTTTCCATATCTTTAGCGACTTCCAAGGTGATTCCTTGTAAATCATTGGTGATGTTACAAGCTTGTTCTGCAACTTGCAAACCTCTTAAAACGTCACCTTTGGCATCTGGAAAGGTTTTACCTTGTTCCAACACGATCACCGAAGCGATTCTATCCATGTTCAACTTCAACAATTCCACGAATTTGAAAGCAATCCCTTGTCTCTTGATGATGGAGTAGTTTTTCCATACGTGGAAAGCCTTTTCGGCCGAATCAATAGCGTCATCCAACTCTTTTGCAGTCGATTGGGGTACCTTGGAAATGACTTGGTTGGTGGCAGGATCATGGATATCGAACCAGGTGGTGGATTCGGATTTGATCATTTGGTTGTTGTAGAAACTTGGGGTCAAATATGGTTCCTCACTCTTATCGAGATGTTTTGTGGGGTAACTGGTCACAGTCGAACTTAACTTGAGCAAGTTGGCAGCAGTAGAATTGAATCTAATGCTGGATTGCTTCAACAATCTCGATGCTTGAAACTGTGATCTGGTGAATCTGGAAATCATATCGATAATAAGAAAAGAAGGTTCCTAATTTTGATTTTTTTTTTTTCTTTTATTCTTCACTTTTCTGTCCTTTTATATATAATAGTGTGAAAATGTCAGTACCCGACAAAAGATACGCGCTTGCGGCTTGCCATATCCGTTAGTGGACGGGTCGAAAAAAAAAATAATTATCCGTGAAAAACTCTTTATCCGGGCAATGGTGGAGTATTTGCAAAGCAGCTGTGCAAAGAATATTGGCATCCGAAGTTCGAGAACGAAGGGTCGACGGACATGCGGGTCTTCTTATGTGTCTATGTAGCGATTTTTTATCTTTTTTCGTCATCATTACAGCAAACTCCAAGGTTGTTCCCGGATATTTGACAGTTCCCCCTCTTTTCTGAGTTGCACCCAATCGCACCGTACACTCTGGGAATGTGGGGCCTTCCGGGACTGCGATTTTGCTTCTACATCATGATTGTGGTGTCTAAAAGCCTCTATAGTGTTGCGGCCCCCGTTAGTTGCTTCTTGGTGGAGTCTTCAGACTTGGAAATAGACCTTGTGGAGAGCTGATTTTGCAATTGAAAATTTCACATTTTTCAGAAAACCGCGGCACGTGAATATCGTACCCCAGATTTTGTATCATAGTGTGTATCGAATATGTATTTTGTGTCACAGTGCATATTGAGTATGTATTTTGTATCACAGTGCATATATTTAGAGATTTTACCACAGTGCGTATCGAATATGTAAGACTTTATCACTGTGTTTATTGAGTATGTAGATAACTAAGGGTAAATATATTGTTTGCATAAAAAAGAACATAAGCAATCCGGTAATTTAGGCTAGAAATCAGAGTCATCTGTCTCTATATCTTGTACAACAATAGCCTGGCATATCTAGCGCATAACCCTAAATCTCCTGATAGACTTCATCTTTCCACAAGTCGTAGTATAAGTCTAACAAGCACGAAGTACTCCATGCTTGGGTAGGACTCGAATCATGGCAAATTTCCCCATCTTTATTCGTCAACTCGGTCAATCCTGCCCATGGACTTTCTCTAATCCACTTCATATGACCTTGAAGTCTTTCATTGAGGGCAGTCAAAATTTCAACCGATGGAGTGGTCGTTCGGCTATCAGCAACATGATGAAAGTGTAAAAAGGCCCGGAAGAAGTACCCGATTTGCCAAACCCATTCTGGTCCTTGATGATAATTTCTTCCCTTTGCAGTTGCAAAATCATCATTGTCCACACTATTAAGATAATATGGACGGTAGTTCCAATCAGATGGATCCAAAGTTCTCATTCCCACTGGACCTCTGCTGATCTTATCAGAATTGGTAATCGAAGCTAGAGCTCTCTTGGTAGTGAATAATTCTGGTGCAACACACATGGCAATTGGGTAATTGCCCCGTAATTGATAATCTTCATATGGCTTTCCGCTCTTGTACAAATCTTTGTAGATCCCACGTCTATTGATAAGTGAAGGATCAACGTTGAACTTCGCGTCTTCTTCGGGGTCTTCAGGAACATAAAAGCATTTTTCAAAGTTGTCTTGAACCAATCTCTCCCACTCAACAAGTGAAATCTTGCTTCCATCATGCCTTTCAACTTCAGTGTAGGGGAATAATTTTTTTTTGTTCAATTCATTAACAAATCTTAAACTACTCTTTAATAACCCTTGGAGTTCCACCGCAGCTCCGTCACGAGGAGTTCCTGGGATTCCTTTATTATGAGCTCGCTCACTTTCTCCCATTTTATCCTGCCAAGTACCACAATTGAGCTGTTGTCCTCCATGAACAAGACCTGTTTCCCAATCAATGTGAACTTCAACATTGAATCCTTCATCCTTCATTTGTGAATCAAGATTTGGGCCCGCATTGGCCTCTCTATATTTGATTCCCTTTGCGTGGCGAGATAAAATTTCATAAATAATGTCCCTGACCGAAGTTGTGTAGCTAAATGCTTCTTTGTCATCCCAAGTTATATATCTGTCATCGAGCGGAAATCTTCTAGGAACTTGCTCGTCCAAAATCTTTTCTCCTTCTGGCACATGAATAACATACTCCTGTATTGCCTGAAGAAAGAACCAGGCAGCATCTCTAGCATTGTAACGAGGATTTCTTCCCGCATCTAGTAAATTAGGAATCAATCCATGTTTTAACGTTTGTGCAAACCCTAAAATATGTTGTCTAGCATCTTCATATCTTCCAGTGACAATTAATAAGCCTCGGAATGCAATGAAAACATCTCTGCCCCAACATCTCATATAATCATTACTGAAATGTGGTAATCCAGCTGCTAACGAAGCAATTTTTTCCTTAGGCTTCAACGAAGTGTTATTCATATACCCAGTCAATTGTACAGAAGTCAATGCCAAGCTCTGAACAAAATTAGTAGCACTTTGGATGCTTTTATCCATTTGTCTCAATGATCTAAATCTTGCAGCTTCATAAGCAGTACCAACGACTAAGGCAAAGTAATGAGGTCTCAAAAAATATGGTGCAATCTTAATAGCATCAATTCTTGATCTTAACCATTCCTGGAAAGTACCTAAATTCTTCGAATCAGCTACGTATTTATCCAACCGGTTGACTACATAGTCAAGAGCCCAAGTTTCCGCTCTCAAATGATCACAAATTGGACTTCCCAAGTCATTCTCCCAAATAACTTTTTTCAACACCGAAATCCAACCTTCCAAACCAGCATAAACTAAAGGTCCTACTTGAGGGATACTGTAAACTCCATCAGCACCACCGCTAGCATCTCTTTCCTCAGATTCACATCGGTATAAGATTGCATTCAAATCATATAAATCCAAGTCTAGCGAAGCCTTAACAGCTCCTTTCTTGACGAAAGAATCCAAAGAAGCATCAACCTTAGGAATCTTAGTAGAGAATACGGCAATGGAACCAGGAATGAAACTCCCGTCAACCTTGATAATAGAATCTTTAGCATCATTGACTTCAATTTCTGGACAAGGAATTTCTACAACTTCAACTGGAATGCCGGTAAGATATTTATCTGAATGTTGATATTCGCCTGTCTTCTTCAAAGTATAGGTGAATTCATTTTTAACCTCTGTGCCACCAAGTACTTGAGGAGGTAAAATTTGATCGCTAACAGAATCACTGAATTTGGTTCTTGCAATTAAATACCACCCTTCACCAGTTCTAGAGTTGTATCTTTGGATAGTAATATATTGATCATCATGATGAATGTACATTTCATGATCTCTGCTGTCAGAACTCTCAAGAACGAGAGATTTTCTAATGGCATGAAGTTTTTGCTTCACGGCTCCAATTCCATTTTTATCTATTGAATAAGTTCTGCTTTCACCAACTACATCCAATAAATGAGGATAAGCTTCATCGTAACCAAAAACCGAACCAATTGCTGACGAACAGAATGCAACCAAAGCGGCATTTGGTAAAGTGTCTTCCACGGTTCTTTTCTGCGCGGGGGTTTCATTATCATGAGTACAGTCCATGAATAAAGCATGAGGAGCCTGACTGGTCAACACTTTTGGAATTCTCAACTCGGAATAAGACTCAACGTCCGTACTAGCTTCAGGCTCTTTAGAAGCCGGATAAGAGAATTCATCCAAAGGTAACCATACCAAAGAACCAATTGGTCTACCTCCATGCTTATGTACTAATCTAGATAATTCACCTACACTCCATGCCTGCATGGCCTCTCTTATAAGCGAATTAAGACCAAGTCTCTCAACAAAAATTTTATCCATCTCTTCGGAGCCACTGAACAACTCTGCAACCACGTACAAGTTAGGGTTGACAGATCTAGCGGCATCTAATAATGCTTCACCAACATGTAAAGGGGTCGAATGACAGTTGTCAATTCTGAATCCGCTAAAAGTAGAAGCACAACTCTTAGTATAGTCTAACATTCTATCCCATAAGTGAGGAGAATCGTCATAACCTTGGCCGTATCTCAATTTGACACAGTCACTCCAAACTATCACTTCTCTTCTTAAGTAAGCTTTAGACTTGTCAGAAGCAAAATCAACCAAAGGGTTACCTCCCCAAATCCAACCGTTATTGGCTAAAGCCCACAGTTTACCATCCTTGTTACCTTTGAACCTAGTGAAGTAAGCTTCAGTTAATTTATTTTCTTCGGTGATTTTGCCTAATTTTGGTCCGTTATCATCCAATCTCAAAAATCTAATTCTATCTCTCAATTGATTTTTGATGGAACTGACATCATCGTCATAAGCTGAATATAAATCGACATTAACTTCATCAATTATTTGGGAAGCTCTGGAAGAAATTTGATCGAAATCAATCTCATGATTTCTAAAAAGGGAAATCAATATGGTCAAGAACTTATCAGTGACGAATTTGTTACTGAATCTGTCGTTAAGAACGATTTTTTCATTGGCACTAGCATATTTCACAGTATAGTCAGCTAATGACTTAATGTTCAGAGTATCAACATCTTGGGGAAATTCAATGGGTTTCAAATTGGATCCTTTATCATAATAATAAGCCTCGATTTCACTTAACGTTTCTGCCTTGTTGAAAACATAGTATTGCCATAAATTTAACGGGCCCAACACGTGGTTCTGGATCCCATCAATAAGAACAGAAATATCTTCAGGACTTTTCACCTCCGTTGGTAAATCAAGTTCACCTAACTTATCAGAGAACTCCAATAATGCAGAGTCCAATTCAATTGCTGATTTCAAATGAGGAGCGGTTTCTGCATTATAACCGGCATCAGGGTAATCATGGAGCCATTCGGAGTTATCAGCGGTATGGTTCCAAACCACATCAGTCAACGATAATAAGTTGTGTTTTGATAAAGTGTCATGGATGAATTTTTTGGCAAAGTCATTGTCTTTGAATATGGTTGGGTCATACTTCAATTGGTCATAGATTGAGTAAGGAGAGTCAGAACTTCCCCTTTGTTGTAAGGGAGTAAAATGGATCATATTATAACCCTTATCTGAGATGTAGGCGAAGAACTTATCCCAGTTGGATAAGCCACCGATCCACTTCGACACCACAGATTCAATGTTGATGGAATTGAATGGTAAGTAGGAGCCATCTATGGTCAAATGAGGAGGAACGGTGAAGTAAAACTTGGGTGTTTCCTCCGGTTCATTTTTTTCATTTTCGTAAGTAATATAGTAGCTATAAGGACCAGGTTGGAAGATTGGAACCGAGATAGAAATGTCCTTGTGGAAAGAGGTATCAATGAGGATCTCCTGGAACTTTTTACGATCAAACTTGGCATCGGAGCTGGTGGGAATGTTAGTGTAGAGCTTACCTTCGCGACTGACCTTTGAAGCAGCATTCAATTTGAAATTTAAATTGACTAGAGCATCTCCGGTTTTATAATCTTTAGGTAAAGCCTCAGCTGGTAACAGCAATACTCCATTGTGAACCGATTCCGAGTTAATTGGTTCTCCAGTATTGGATAACCTTAAAAGAATGGTCCGTACAGTCATTGAATGAACTAGCCTTTAATTTCTCAATTATTTGTGAAACAGCAGCAATCAATTGACTATATATATGAAAATAATTTTTGTGTAAAATTCCAAAAAGTAATCAATTTTCCTCCTCCTTAACTTTGCGACAAACGCAACAAAGCTTCGATACTATTTTTGTGTTGTTGAGTATCGAGCGATATTATGTAAGTGGAACAGGGTTTTCCTTCGTATTCTTACCCTGAGCCCTTGTCCGGGGTTGCTTATGGAAGCTTGCTAGATTGCTCAGGGCCAAAGATGCGTGCTATTTCGACCGCAAACACGCGGCATAGGGCGTCAGATGATGTTCAACGGGACAAAATGAAATACTAAAAAAAAAAAAGCTTCCCCACCAGGAGTCGAACCTGGAATCTTCTGGTTCCAACCGGAAGTGGTTACGAAATCGTAGCCAGACGCCTTGACCATTGGGCCATGAGGAACGAAGCTTGTCTGATTACAGATTTTGTGCGAATTTATGGCAAATTAATTCAGAAAAATTCTTATAAATTTTTGTCGTTTAATTTGCTATACTACTTATACAGCTACATATGGCAATGGAGAAGTTTGATGTTTTTATAGGATGCCAGTTTTTGATTGAAAAAAGGCATACTAGTCTCAAAAAATGTTTAGTTCGTCTTCCCATTATCCATTCTCTTCCTGTCTCTGTTGTAGTATATCTTTAGAATATGAGAATCTAACATCTGGTTTCTAGCTTCCTAGGGTACATTTATGGCTTACAGTTGGACACTCGTTGCCTCAAAAGGGACTTTGTTATGATTAGGTAATTTCTAATTGGCATATTTTCAGTCTACGGTTCTGTGAGTGTTGAAAGTATTGATTTGAAGGTCCGATTGACCTCAGGGCTTTTATTTTTTCGAAGCACTCTACTTCCTACGCTACCCAGATCTTATCGATAACGATTTGCAAAATTTCTCCATATGGTGCATGCAGTCTCACAAAATTCTTCCGTCAATGCGCAACAACTATTTTTTATTTTTTCCCGTTCTTATCTCATCTCATCTCACATAACAATCCAACTTTCTTCATACCTCCAATCATGAGTGAGACGAGTTCCGTCTCATCCAAGAAATCCAAGGATGCTGGACGTCCAAAGCGATACATATGTGAATATGAAGGATGTGATAAAGCATTTACGAGACCTTCCATTCGGGAACAACATTATCGATCCCATACTAATGATAGACCTTTCAAATGTGATATTGAAGGTTGTGACAAATCATTCTTGAGGAAATCCCATTTGCTTGCTCATAAAGTATCCCATGCAGATACCAAGCCATACCATTGTTCCATATGTGGTAAAGGGGTCAACACTCCCCAACATTTAAGAAGACATGAAATCACCCATACCAAATCATTCAAATGCGATGTTGAAGGATGTCACGAAGCCTTTTATCGTCACCCATCACTCAGGCATCATAAATTGACAGCCCATGGAAACAAAATCACTTGTCCCCACTGTAATAAAGAGTTCAAACGCAGAGATAAATTGGCTCAACACGAACTAAAATTTCATGGAAGCTCACCTGCTTATCAATGTGATCATCCTGGATGTTTCAAGAACTTCAAAACTTGGTCTGCTCTTCAGCTTCACATAAAAACGGATCATCCAAAACTTAAATGCCCCGTATGTGGTAAAGGATGTGTTGGTAAAAAGGGTTTAAATTCTCACATGTTAAGTCATGATGAAAAGAAAATGTCTAAATTATGGAATTGTAATTATTGTGATGTGGGACAATTTGTGAAGAAAGCGGATTTAATCATCCATTATAATGAGTTCCACGATGGGAATGTACCTCCAGATCTTCTAAATCCTCAAGATAGACTTCGGTTGCAGCAGCTTACTAATGATACCATGAACGTTAACCGTGAAAACTTACAAGAGCTAGAGCAGAGCAAATTCCAAAAGGTTGAATCTGATGAAGATGATGATGACGCATCATTCGTTTCTGATCAACTTGATTCCCAAAGATCAATGGAAACTTTTACCTCCACCATTCAATCAGGCAAGAGCTCTATAATTGGTCTAATTTCTTCAAACCATAGAGGGAAACCTATGGAATGCCCTAAAAAGAACTGTGATAAGAAATTCTATAAGAAGTACTACTACGAAAAGCACTTACGATGGCATGAGGAGCAATTAGCTAAAATCGACTTGTTCCTCAAATCCTTGGGAGCAGACAATGATGTTGAAAATACTGAAATCGATCCAGCAATTTTGAACATTGGGACGGTCTCTTCCTCACTAGAGGAAGAGATTGACGGTATTGCTCCTCTCCCGAAAAAGAGAAAAATTGAAGATATCGCTTCTGACCATGACAGCTCCTCTGAAGACGACTGTGGCAATGGCTATGAGGACCCTGATAATGGTTATGATGATAATGATAACGACTTAGATGATTTGATAGAAATGGAGCTTAGACCGCTAGAGACCTCCAAAATTTGATGTATTATTAAATTTTATTTTTTTACCCGTTTTATATATCATTTAGATTTTGATTAATTATAAATTATACAATTAAATATCTAATATTTTTGTTTTTTATCGTATCCCCTTCCACTGTTGTAGCTTTCATGTTTTCTCTTGGGGTCGTATCTGTAGTTGTTTCTGCTACTCTCAGTTCTTGTCTGGCTACTGACTGGTGGAGGTGGCGGTGGTGGCGGCGGGGGAAGCGACCTTGTTTGGTTTCTAGAACTATTGCTAGGAGGTGGACGAGTGAAGTTAGGATTTTGGGGTAATCGAGCTGATGATGCTCTTTGATCATTGAATCTACTGTTGCTTTGGCTGTAAGTTGGTCTTGAATTCATACGTCTTCCACTATCACTATAGTTAGAATCAGCTTTGGTCGAAGGCTGAGGTGGTAAAGGAGTTCTGGGCTTAGGTGCGTCAACGGGTTTTGAAGTAGAGGTAGTTCTAGATTTAGTTGTATCAACAGGCCTTGCAGCAGATGGGGCATGCGCTGGTTTATTGGAAGACCCTTGATGCGTTGTTCTGTTGTAATTTGAATTTGGGGGTCTTGTAGAACTTGGATTCGTTGGCCTTGCAGCTGGTTTGTTGCTTGGATCCACTGTGGCGTTAGATACCTTACTTGTCTCAGTAATTGGCTTTTTTCCGTTGTCCACCGGAGTGGCAGATCTGGATACGGGTGTAATCAGGTCTCTAGATCTATTATTTTTATATTCTTTCTTCGCCTCGATTAACTTAGCCTTGAGGTCAGATATCTTTTCCGTTTCTTTGGGTTGCTTAGGAGTGCTTGTTCCGTTGTCTTCTGGTTTGGTGTCCTTCTTCACCTCAGAAGGAGTTGACTCCGAAGTAGTATCCTTTTCTTTTTTTCCATATTTGGAATAATAAGCATATCGATTTTTTGAACCCTCGGAACCTCTTAAGTCAGATCTCTTGGTTACATTACCAGAATCTTCATAGTTCAAAGCTGTTGCTAGTCTCTTTTGTTGAGCACTTTCCATCTGCTCTGCCTTTATTTTAGCTTGTTCTTCGGCGACTTTCTTAAGCCTTTCTTCCTCCTTCTTCTTTTTCTCTTGTTCTGCTTTTTCTTTGATCTCGTTTCTCTTCTTTAAATGCTCCTCCTTTTCAGCTTCGGGTAAGGGTATGAAATCCCATAAGTGAACCCAATATTTTGATCTTGATTTGACATGCCCAATTAATGCACTCGATGAAAGCTTCAAGTCTTCACGAGGATCATTTAGTGTAATATTCTCGATCAACGTTACGAATTTTTCACAGTGGTCTTCAACACTTGGATATACTCCTAACAAATTCTTCAAAAAGGTAATTGCATTACGACGTGACATATAGTCCTTCACCTCCAAGGCATTAGATATTTCACTTAATAACATGCTATGGTACCCATACAATTTCAAGCGATATTCATCAAATGAGAGTTGACTCTCAGTAAAAGCTTGGTCAAATGCTGACAGTTCGGTCCATGAATTCAATGATTTTAATATTTCAGCAAAGAAAAGTCCAAAATTTTCTGCTTCAGTTGGAGTCAAAGTGAAGAGAGTTCCAAAAATGATCTTTTTATTTATTAACTCATCAAGAATTAGAGTTAACGAAAAATTCTCAGCCTTCAAGCTATGCAACAAAAATAAAAATTTGGCTGTGAAAGCAGCGTCGAAAGAAGAATGAATAGATCTTGGTAACACACAGAACTGTAAGAAAGACCGAGTTTGAGTGGTGACATCAAGATCACTCATTTCTGGGAACCATAAACAAGCTTCAGCCTCCAATCTTGAAGTAACAGAGGCAAAATGCTGTTCATGAACCACTTTTTCATAGGGAATCGCAGAAATAAAGTGTTCCAATTGTTGTAAGTCCTTTCTGTAATTATCAACAACCAGTCTTGAAATATCTCTATTTCTCTTACTCATAGAAATAGTTTCCTGGAGTGATTCCTTATGGGATACCAATTTTTTTAATTCCTGTTCGTATAATTCGTTAGAAAAATTGATATCGTACAAGGAATACATCCAGAATGAAGTGTACAACTCAATGGAAAACTGTGGTAAAGACAATACATCAAACACAATCTTGTTTTCTGACCTCATTTTCCCTACGTTATTATCATCATTTTCCAAAAACGGGCGCCATAGTTCATAAGCTAGTTCAACCAGAACATTGTACTGGGATACAAGTTGTGAAATTGGGATGAGAGTTTCAGCAACATCAATGTCTTTACCAAAAAAACCAGTAACTTGGGTAAACAAATGTAAGAGAGAGTTTAAATCGTCACCCTTGTTAGCTAACACTTTCAAATGAGAATTATCAGAGTTCGAAGTTAGAACGGTTCCTAACTGACATATAGATATGAATAATTCATTGATTATTCCAAGTTGTTGAAGATTATTCACCAAAATAACACCAGATTTTATCTTATCGTATCTAGTATCATCAATAGTTTTATAAACTAATTTTTGCAATGAGCTTCCGCAATTTATCATATTTACCTGTTGTAATGTCAAATTAGTAATTGCTTGAATTCCTCCCATAGAGAGAAGGATTTCTCTGAGAACGGTCATATTTGAAGTTTCCTTGGAAAAGAATGACTTCAAAAGGAATTGTAATAGGGTCTTCAAGTCAATAGAATTAGGATATCTCTGACAAACTTTCCCAATAAATGAAGACAATGACTGAATCCATTGGCGGTCATTTAGTCCGTTAGTCTGCACATTCGATCTGCCTGTGGCTGTCAATCTTAATAAAATCGCTAGGGTGAGAACATCCCAGCCATAAGAATTAAAATATCTTGCAGTCTCCACCACAAGGGAATTTAAGTTATCATAACTTTCAATTTGTTGAAGAATGGTTAAAAAACAAGGCAAGGGGTTTGAAAAACTGATTTTAGCTAATCTTCTCATCATAGGACGGACATTCTCCTTCGATAGTCTTTTTAACACATCTTTTGTAGATTTCTCTGCTTTACCATGAGCCATTCTAATGTAAGGATTGTTTTTAGAAAGCACTTGGTACATTTCACCATATAAGTTGAATCTTTCTTCTGGTAGAAAAAATTCAAGAACTTCATAAGCTCTATCAATAGCGAATGCATTTTCTTTTATCAAGGGAATTGAAGGAAATATATAGTTTCTGAAATAGTTGAATAATTGATCATTATTTCCATTATTCTTTGATAACTCCCAGACTAGTATATCGCATAATTTGGTGAATAGTTCAAGATTTTGAGAAAGATTTACTCCCATAAATTTGAGGAATTCGCTGGACATTTTAAACAAATCTTCAATTGATGACACTGTCGGAAGTTCATCTGTCCATTTGACGTAGAAGTAGTGAAATTTTTTCAGACTGAAACTCTTAATTGTTGGTTTAAAACTCAAATAATGGGTACAGGGGAATTCTTCATATGCAACGGTATTAAGTGGTCTAGGAAAGGCAATTTTCTTTCCAGTTTGAATATCATCTAATATTTCAGCACTTAGAGGATTTTCTGATGAGTATAATGGTTCGATCATAACTTCAATACATCTACTCATTAATTCGTGGACCTCGGGTTGAATAAATGCAAGGAAAGGATATTCAGTCAAGATATAAATCGAGGGCCAATACAATCCATTACCCAAGAAAACTTTAAGTAATCCGAACTTGAGATTCAACAGTAATTTATTTTCCAATGATGTTTTGGAATTGTCGCTTTGTTTCTTAGCACCTGATGTCTTTTTAGAAGAATCATCAGCAGTTTCTTCGTCTGCTAATGGAGCCGCGAGGGCTAGAGCACTTGCACTAGCTTTGAATACCTGTTCTTCTAGTTCTTTCTTATAATCCAGTTCAAGTGCATCCATCTCCTTTTTATCTGGACGGACATATTTCCAAATGGAACCAAAGCTCACGAATCCCTCTTTTATTAGGCAGGCAATGAGAATTTTAAAAGTTTCAGGTAAATCTCTATCCTTGGGACACTTTAATAGTTTTAGCCCAATACATTTAGCTGCCGACTCATTACCACCAACGTTCAACTTTTCAATGGATGTGGACGAATCACTCACGACATCAGGCCACCATCGAGAGTTTTTTAGTAATTGAATAGCAAATTCGTGGTTTCCTACGAAATTATTGGTGTAAATATCAATGATAATGTCGAGAACTCTATTAGGATCCAAACTATAATGACCAATTGAACTTTCAATAACTTTCAATGCATATGATAATTGATAAATGGTATCTTCACTCTTCAAAATTTGGTATAGTTCGACAATCAATTTGGAATAACCTTCGAGTTCCTCATGCAATAAGTTATACTTCTTTTGAGTATAAAAAACGTCCCTCTTACGAGTATTCAATTGACGGATAAGTATATCGGATGGTACTATAGTCAGTTTTGCTAAAGTATCGGGATCTATTAGTTTAGCTAATGTGGTGTATTTGATGATACTTTGTCTCTTGTAGATTTCTAGAAGGAGTTCCTGAATTGGAGGAGTAGGTGGAAACACGTCAAGGACATCACAAAACAAAATTGCTACTGATTCCTCCTGTATGGCCAATGATAAAAACTCGGTTAAATCTTCTTTAGAAAGACTACCCTTTTCATATACTAATAATAATTCGGTGAAAATTTGAGAACACACGTCTTCAATTTGTTCTTCTGATTGATCAGGTGCCTGAAGTACTTGAATGAGAGTCTCGCACCCTTTCCCTAGAAACTCGTTCAACACCTCATCGGTCAAGAAAGCGTTGCTCATGTCTTGGAGTCACTAGTGGAATTCAATACAAACCGAACGAAACGAATTCACATCGAAGTCAATTTCTCACCATAAAAAAATGGTAGTGCGAAACGAAATCAAACATGAGCTTAGTTCATAAATGTTGAGAAAAGAAGAGAGGAAGAACTTTATGTTTACTAAGAGGCAGAAGAAAGTAGAAACTCTATTGGCTCAAAGAAGGGCATATCTTACAATTTGACATTTTCTTGAGATGCTGGAAATTTTGTCAAATTTTGTGAAAAAAATAAGAAAAATAGAAAAGTATCAATATTTTCGAATAAAGACCCAATTTCAATTATCAACGATTGAAATTTACTTCACAACTGAACAAGAAATCGTAAAGAAATAAAATTCGACTTTTCTTTACTTGAGTTCTTTTTCTTGTTTAATCCTAGAGAGTCATTGGTTGTAAACGTAGTTTACATCAATAGGTAGGAGAAACATTCGAACTAATTTCTTTTGAACCCGTAGAGTCAATTCTTATACAGAAAATAGGTCATATCGATAACCATAGAAGTGCTTTATCATCAGAAAACTAGGTCCTATGGTTGTCTCCTTTGATTATCTGCTCTGGCTCTCTCCTTTCATTGTTTCTGCATTGTCTTGACTACTCCATCGCGACCCGAGAAACTTTACTCACCAGCCGAACCGAATTCATTTACTCAGTCTTTTACGATGAATTAATAAGAGGACTTGGGCTGCAATAATGTAATTAAATTACCCGCCTGCATCCAGCCCGATGGTTTTGGCAGATTTATTATACAACCGAAAGTGTGGTGAGATTTTGCAATCGCGCAACTATTCTTTTTTGGCTGCAACCACTATCTATAAAAACTGTGGCTAAAAATGGGTTATATATTAAGACTAGTAAGATGTAACTTTCTTCAATTTTTCAGTTTCTGGAGAATCGTTAATAATCACCCATGACTCTTTCAACCATCGAGGAAATTGACAAAAAGTACAATGTTCGGCCATTTGTTGAGGCTACACCATCTAAAACTGATATCAAACCCATTAAATTAGATGCTATAGATTTATCGTTATTCAAAGAAGGTCCAGAAAATTTGCCCCAGAGGCAAGCATTAGCTAATAAGTTGGAAAAGTCATTATCAACCTATGGATTTTTTTCAGTAATCAACCATGGCATTGATCTTGAAAAATTCAACCAATTGAGAGCAATTGCACAGTCAATTCTTGAATTACCTGAAGAAACCAAGAGGAAACATCTAGCTGGAGCCCTCACATCAGACACCGAAGATCGCACCAGGTCATTAGGTGGTGAAAGAGGGGCAGGCTTTAAACCAAGAGGTTACTGGTCAATGCAAAATGGAGTAAGAGATTCCATTGAGCACTACAATTTTAGGGACATGTTGCAATCGAGATTTTATGATCCAGAGAAAAATTATCCCGAAATCGTTAGAGCTCATCTTGATGAGGTGGCTTATTATTTCCGTTACTTACATAATGTTATCTTGTACAAATTGACCATTTTATGTGATATTATTTTGGAAATACCCGAAGGGTATCTCTGGGAAAACTATTACAAAGTAATTGCTGAGGACTATGTGAATTCTGGTCATGGATTTGGTAGATTTATGATTTATCATGCCATGAAGCCTGAAGATGAAAAGAGAGTCAACAAACAAGTTTTGAGAGGTCATTCTGATGGTACTGGATTTACCTTTATTACTTCTCAACCAATATTATCTCTACAAATCCGTGATTACTTTACCGGAGAATGGAAGTATGTGGGCCATATCCCCAATGGACTCATCGTAAACATTGGTGATGCCATGGAATTTATCACAGGAGGTTACTTCAAATCTTCTATTCACAGAGTGGTTTCACCTCCTGATGATCAAAGACAATTCAAGCGTTTGGTGATTATATATTTCTGTGATCCTAAGTATCCAGCACTCATGGATCCCGAGCCTTTGAATAGTCCCAAATTGAAAAGGTTAGGATTTGGAAAGCCTGAAGAATGGGAAAAAATCACTTTTGCTAAATGGGATGACGAAAAAGGAAGACTCTTCGGTAAAAAAGAAGTTAATGACGTTCAAGGTGATCAACCAAATTTGGTTCTTCTTTATGGAAGGTTCCACGAACGTTGGCATCAAGCCGATAAAAGTTTGAAAATTGAAGATGTAAGGAAAAGGTTCAAAGTCATTGAACTTAAATAGTAATTAATTTGGGTATATGTTTTATTGAAAAATCAGCTCGGGAAGATCTCTTCGATCCCAATGTTTGTAGACTTTTTTTTGGTTCCAATGAAATACATTTCTCTCAGTTCACTTCTGCATGCAGAGGGTTTCATCTTGTAAACTTTATTAAACACCTTGAAAAGCTTTTCTTGCATTAAATTCTCTTCTCTGCCCGTGTAGTACTTCATAACCAATTTCCCATTCTTTTTCAATACCTTGCATTGTAATATCAATACTGCATCACATAAATCCATACTGGCATAGTGATCGCTGTCTTTAATCCCACTAGTATTGGCCATCATGTCGCTTAAAATCACATCCACCGCAGGCTCATTGTCCGAATCGAAGAATTCAAGTATCTGCTTATGAGTTTTCTTCGAAAAGACATCTCCTTGAATGAAAGACGAACCCTGTGGAGGACTACACAGTATTAAATCCACACCTAGAATCTTACTTGGTAGATTCTTTGCCTTCATCTTTGCAATCGCAACTTGACTCCAAGCTCCAGGAGCAAAGCCAAGATCTAGAATGTTTCTACTTTTTTTATCAAACAACTTGAATTTGTCGTCAATCTCAATTAACTTGTATGCTGCTCGCGATCGATAATTTTCGGTTTTCGACTGTATTGTATGGTGATCGGTTTTCTGTCTACTCAACCACAACGTAGATGACTTCGACTTATGTCGTACACTTAAACGACATCCAACAACAACCAGTCTTACACCAGGTAAGCAATACAGAAGCCGTGGACTCATGGTTGGCTAGAATGAGCAAGAAGAGTCTATTTCAAAAAACCATTTAGTATATACGGACTGCACATAAAACCATCATCTCATCTCGGTTTTTTTTTTCAAGGAAGAATATATCTCTGGAAGTGACGTTAATATAGACAAATCGAAGACTTGACGGAGTATAATGAGTTTAGGCAGCCTACAAGACTTCAGCAAGGCCATAAATGAAGTTATAGAGGAACCTCAGAGCATATTCCAATACGGGGAAAGTGAATGCACTAATGATTTCAACAGTATAGCAAAGATTCTTCTCGATCCTATATCGAAGGAGTACTCTGTGTTGGATGAAATATATACTGATGGTTTGGATGCACAGCAGGTGTATGGTCAGGTGAAGATGGTGCTTGAAGGAGTGACAGAGAAGTTGTTGTTTAACACTATTCCTGACTTGAAAGAAAGAGTAGGTGTACAACAAAAGGCAGAAGAAGATGAAGAAAAAGAAGAGGAAAGCGAAGATGATGATGAAGAGGAAGAATTAGTAGAAGACAAAGATGAAGAAAGCGACGAAGAAGAAGAGGTAGCAGAAGAAGAGGAAGCAGAAGATTCGCCTTCCGAAACGTTAAATGAAGACCTTGAATCAGAAGTGGAGGAAGAGGAAGAGCTATCAGATGGTGAAACCAATGTTGCATCTGAAGAAGCATATGAACCAAAGAAAGATGCATTTGGACTAAATGACGAATTTTTTGATATTGATGAATTCAACAAACAAATATTAGCATTAGAAGAGGGCGATGAACAGCAAAATGATGACGAGGAAGATATTGACTATTTTGGAAGTATCAGCGATGAAGATGAGGAGGAAGAGGAGATGCCATACTTTGAAGATTTCTACAACAAACCTGGAAGAGAGTTTCAAAGTAATACCAAAACTAAGAGTAAATTAGCTCAGCCAGATGAATCTGAGGATGAGTTCGATGAAAGAGAGATGGAAGAAGGTGAGTATGACGAAGCGGTTGGATCAGCGATGAACGACTTATTTGCAGATGAAGATGAGGAAGAAGAAGAAAAACCAAAATCCAACTTATCGTCGTTCGAAAAACAACAGCAAGAGCTTCAGGCTGAGATTTCCAAACTCGAAGCCGAGCTAGTGGCTGATAAGAAATGGACCATGAAGGGGGAAATTGCCTCCAAAGACCGTCCCCAAGATTCATTACTAGATGATGAAGAATCCAATGCATTAGAGTTCGAAAGAACCTCCAAGCCTGTTCCCGTCATTACTGATGAGGTCACTGAAAGTATAGAAGATTTAATCAGAAGAAGAATAAAGACAGATGAGTTTAATGATATACCCAAGAGAATCATAACTGATGTGTCCAAGTTCCATCATAGACAGAAATTCGAATTAAGTGAGACTAAGCTGAATAAATCATTAGCTGAATTATACGAAGACGATCATAACAAAGTTGACGCACAACAAGAGGAGATCTCTGAAGAAATCAAGAAACAGCACGACGAAATTGCTGATTTATTTACCACCGTAAACCATCACTTAGACACCTTATGTTCTGCCCATTATGTTCCCAAACCACACCAATTCAAATCCATTGAAATCAAAGTCAGCGACAATGCCGGTGCTATTAGCATGGAAGATGCTCAACCTACTCATGTTTCAAGTGAAAGTACCTTGGCACCACAAGAAATTTACAAAATTGGTGATGAGAAGGTTCAAGCTGATGGGGTGCATGGTAGATCTGAAGTTCAATTGAGATCTGGGTTGTCCTACTCTAAGGATGAATTGACTAGAGAAGACAAACAAAGACTTAGAAGGGCAGCCAAACGGAAGAAATCCAAGCACTTCAACGAGTTGAAACTAGCCAATGAACAAAGAGAGAAACAAGACGGTGGTGACAAGAAGAGACAAAAGGTTAGTGACGTTATTGATACTATTTCTAGAGCCAAGAATGTTACTATTATTGGTAAGAAGGGGGAAATGACCGATGCTAAGGGTAATTTGAAGAAGGCTAATGGTCCACAAGGGTCTAGTAACTTTAAACTATAGACATATAGAAATGTATATACCCCAGTAAACGGAGAGATACGATCGCGGAAAAGTGCTATGAACATTCAAAATTGTTTAGCTATGTGTATCCGGTACTTTAGCAATTGGTGAATGAACACTTCAGTACCATAAATACACTCATTTGAGAGGATAGCAACATGAGCGACGTTCATAAATAACCTATTGAGTTGCAAATAGACCTATGAGCCGCACACAAAAACATCGTGCTTAATCGTGTACCAACCAGATATCAAACACTAATTTCTCTTATCTGGTCCGCTTCAACTCAGCCCCCAACAACGTTTGGAAGGTTGAAGGATAAGATGATTTCATTCAGATTGTTTCTCCAAGTTCTTACCTTACCAGCGGTGATTGTCAAGACTGCTGTTCAATTCTACACAACTGGCACCATTTATTCCCGGACAAATGTGGAATTTTCATCCTCATTGAAGAAAAACATCTACATCTCGGTGCTTTACCACCTTACCAGTAGCTTTGACCGCAGAGATCTTCAGGTGGTTGTCAATGCTCCATTCGCCAAAATCCTCAAGAGCTTCGACTCTCACCCAATGGCTAAGTCCTTACCCCATTTCGGAGAAAAGCTTAATGATTACAGTTACTGGATTTCCAAGAGGGATTCTGACATCCCTCAAAATGAACAACATGTGGCAGTGTTCTTCCATGGTGGTGGGTATGCAATTGGGTTATTTGAAACCCAAGTGGCAGGGATAATTGCTTTGGACCACTCAATTCCCGAACCTGAGAGATCGAAGGTATCAATTGTGTTGGTGGACTATTCTTTGACAAGTGCTGGCCATAGATATCCTACTCAGATTCACGAGGGCTTGCAGACCTACATTGAATTAGTGTCTCAAGGTTATAAAAACATCACCTTGGTCGGTGACTCTGCTGGTGGTAACTTATCCTTAGCATTGAGTAGATTCATTGCCTATCCACAAGAATCCTCCGACCACTTCAAAAAGTACGACCAATTCAAATCTTTTGATTGGTCTGTTATTAGTAAATTACCGCAACCAAAATCTTTGATTTTGATTTCTCCTTGGCTACAACCATATACTGCCCCTAATTTCCCTCCCAAACACGGGGCCGATATCTATGGTGATTTGGGATCTGTGGACACCGAATTGGGTGATTGGTATGTTGAAGGCTTGCCCAGGGAGGAAATCAACAACTTTGTTAACTTCTCCAACACGAACTACGACCAACACTGGGCCGGGGTAGAGGCTGTGAACGATTCAACTAAAAATATCCTCATCTGCGGAGAAAGAGAAGTTCTTAGAGATGGTATGGAAAATTGGGTGGAACTTATTGATAATGGTGGTGATTCAACTCAAAAGAAAATCAATTACGTTTTAGAGAAGGGAGGTATCCATGATGGATTATTTTACGTTGAAAGTTTCGACTTTGTCTCAATTGGTCCTCACGACACGATAGACTTCTCTAATAAGTTTGCTTATCGGAAGGTAAGCCAATTTTTAGTCAATATCATAAATAGTAACTAGTTTTTATACGGACAGAGAATACAGTGATTTGAATGAATAAATTGAGCCTTCAATTTAGGGTGCAAAAAAGAAGAAAAAGTCGCGAAAAAAAAGCTTCCCCACCAGGAGTCGAACCTGGAATCTTCTGGTTCCAACCGGAAGTGGTTACGAAATCGTAGCCAGACGCCTTGACCATTGGGCCATGAGGAACGAAGCTTGTGAGAAGAGAGCATATTGAGAACTAAATGTTCAAAAGCACATAGATCCGTACACCCAATCCAACGCATACATAAAAATATAATCTGCAATTGATAACTAATCCCCATCATCACGACACACACCCATAAACTCCCCTACTCCCACTAACCAAACAAGTTTTCCCGTATCATAGTGTTTGCTAATAAATATCCCAGTTAGTATATATCTATATAATTATATAACATATACTAAGTCGTTCGTTTAAAAAAAAAATCAAAGGATGGTTCTTTTAATGATTCCGGATCATCTGGGCTCTTCTGACCTTGTATCAGCTAAATCATAGGTGACTTGCTCTTCATTACCATACGTGTATGGTCTATTAGTAAAAAAAAAATACGATATTAGCCAAAAAGGAGTAAGGAAGCCCCAAAAGGAAGATGCGATTCCTCTCAAGAAAGAACAACAATTGTATGCTAAACACCAATTGGGCGATGTTTCATGTATTTCTTTTACAGCTTGCGTAGTGCCAACCTGCGGAACTGACGCCAAATACACTGCCAGAACAAACAGGTGCCAAACCTTGTCTTGGAAGACCGTAGCCTCTCACAAACCCAAGTCACGGAAGAGAAATCAATTGGCGACTACCAAAACACCAAGTAACCGGCTGCAAGATGAAGTGGTGGTACCTTTACAGAAACACGTCCGACAGAAGCGAGTCGCAGTCGAAGCCGTGTCAGACTAGGATCTAGAAAACCTTCTATCTATTAATAAGAGAGTAACCAGACAGATTAACGAATTCGGCAAAATTACAATGGTTTGACGATGTCGGGTATTTTTTGGCGTCAAACAGATAAGCCAAAAATTTGACATATTATTGTCATTCACGAATAATTCTATCAATTACAATCAACATCAGTCGTAATTGAGCAAGTTTGGCTGTCAAACTTAAGCCAAGACGAACACCATTTTTCGCGAATTTGAAAGAACCTGCCAAAATTGGTGACAGCAAAAAATACAAATAAAAAATTGGCGTCGACATGCAGGCTATAAATAATTTATGGGGGTGCCAAAAGACGAAAGACAGATCTTCACGAGGACGTGTTTCATTGGACCGCGTAGACGGTCAACAGTGTCAATGGATAAGCTCTCGGTTAAGAAAAAGTCGTCTTCTGTAGACGGAGCGAATCTGGATAAACATGTGCTCGATTAGGAGGAAGGTTTTAGGAGGCCAGTTTATGGACGAATTAGGAACACAGAGCAAAATATCCCGAAATCCGTATTCGTCGCACCAATTAAAACTTGGCCACTCCCCCCTGCAAGTAATAAATCGGATATTTTCCTAAACGAGCTTAATTATGTGAGGAGCAAACTCGGGTCGGATCTCCACAACAAAAAATAATCAGTCAGCGGTGTCGCAAAATATTCCTTGGCCGGATCTCGTACCGCTCGGAACAAAATAGTTCGTTGCTCTTTACACCCACACACAACAATGCCTGACCACCGATCATTGCATCATTCTCCCCCCTGTGTCTTTTGGAGCCTTGTCATGGGCGGAGGTGCTGTTATCCTCGAAGCCGTAGTCATAGTAGTAGCTATTGTGGCAATGGTAGTAACTTATCGGCTTTTGTCATGGCGGTGCTGCCACACAATGTCAAAACCGGTGGTTATTAGAATATAGAGAGAAAAAAAAATAATTAAAAGCTTATGAGCCCTTGCAGCTAAAACAGCCCCTTTGAAGTTATTTTTTTGTGAGTCTATTAATAGAAGGGGAAAAAGGTGCATTGAACCCGTTTCTTTCTATTGAATATCATGATATTTTGTGGATCACCCTGTAGGTAATCATCCTCAAAATGCACGAAATTACCCCATATGCAAAGTCACACCCAATTGTATCGTCATTGCTTTATAATTGGGAACAATACCGAAAAGTAGGAGACAAGTCCAACGTGTAGCTTCAACTCACTACCGTCATAACCTCAACCTCAATGCTGACCTCGCTCCTAACATAACCGAAAGTATTAACCTTTTGTGAGATTACTTTAACTGTTTGTGATTCTTCTCTATTAAGGGTGGTTGTATAACTTTTTAGTCTGATTTAAAAATAGGTTTGCAGGATATTTTTTTTTGGTAGGTAGGTATTATTGCCGTGGTAGATCTTTAGGTTTTTTACATGAATTTCACCAGAAACACGTATTACCCACAAGAATCTATATATATTGCGGTGGAAATCCCCTCCCACCATAAAATTTAAATAGTTAGGTTTTTTTTATTTCCTTCTTTTGCTTAGTTAATTGATAACCTCCATACAATCGCTTAAGTCAGTTCTCAATTCTCAGTTCAAAAGAAAATGAAGTTTCAAACTTGTGTCTCTATCTTGGCTGTCTTAGGATTTGCCGTCGCTGCTCCTGTCAGTGACAGAACCTGGACCACCTTAACTCCTACCGCCACCATTGCATCATCTGTAGGTGCCAAAACCGACTTTGATGGTTCCTTCGCCTTATCCATCAAGACTCTTGCCGACTCTGCCAGCACCACTGCCTCCGCTGCCAAGAGAGATGCTGTCAACCAAATTGGTGATGGTCAAGTTCAACAACAAAGTGCTAAGGCCACTGCTTCTGTTGTCAATCAAATCACCGACGGTCAAATCCAACAACAAAGCGCTAAAGCAACTGCCTCTGTTGTCAACCAAATCACCGATGGTCAAATTCAACAACAAACTGCTAAAACCACTGCTTCTGTAGTTAACCAAATTACCGACGGTCAAATCCAACAGCAAAGTGCTAAGAAAACCACCGCTTCCGTAGTTAACCAAATTACCGATGGTCAAATTCAACAGCAAACTGCTGCTAAGACCACCGCTTCTGTCGTTAACCAAATCGGTGACGGTCAAATCCAACAGCAAACTGCTGCTAAGCAAACTGCTTCTGTCGTCAACCAAATCGGTGACGGTCAAATTCAACAACAAACTGCTAAAACCACTGCTTCCGCCGTGGCTCAAATCAGTGATGGTCAAATCCAACAACATACTACCAAATCTGGTCAAGCTTCTCAAATCAGTGACGGTCAAGTTCAAGCCACCGGCGGTGCCGAAGCTACCGACTCTGACGGTATTGAAGAAACCTGTCTCGGTGACGATGCTCTTGCACTTACCTTGAAAGGTGGTGAATTAACTGACGCTAAGGGTAGAATTGGTGCCATTGTTGCCAACAGACAATTCCAATTCGACGGTCCACCACCACAAGCTGGTACCATCTACGCTGGTGGTTGGTCTCTTGTTCCATCTTCTTACTCCGACGGAAAAGACTCTAGCAAATCCAAGAGAGACACTGAAAGCTGGAAGTTGGCCTTGGGTACCAAAACTACCTTCTACAAATGTAAATCCGGTGACTTCTACAACTTATACGATGAATCCATTGGTGGTCAATGTTCTCCAATTGAAATCGAAATCTTGAAAGCTGTTTCCTGTTAGGTAAAAAAAAGAATCACACTAAGGCATTATTTAATTCCAAAAAACACTCATATAGCTTTATTTTTTATACCTTCATTCATGTTCGTTTAATCATACGTTCCCTTCCAAAAGTTTTTGGTGTCAGAAGTTTTGTATCCAATTAAAAAAACGAAAGAAGGATATTATTCAAAAATTATGCAAATCATTTATTAATCATCATCCGTGCATATTTTATGGCTTGATTTTCACATAAAGGGATTTTATCACTTCTTGTTCGTTTTTATTGTTTCTGTTTTCTCTATATACTGCATAACAGTTATTCCTAAGCAATAACTTTCTCTCCTTAATACACAGTTCATTTTTCTAAAAAAGGAGGCACTGTATTATCAAAGGATGGCATGAGCAATAAATTTTTTCAATTCTTTTCCCTAGTTAATTTTTCTAAAAAGTGACACGACAATCCGGAGTTCTTCGGGTGTGTGTTGTCTGTCACAGCCTAATAAGTTTATGTGCCCTTAATTAAGGCTGTACAAAAGGTACAGGGGCTATACAGGATCGGATATAAGTAGCGGCTTTTGGGTGCGAAAAAGAAAAGAAAATGCAGCACTGGCCAAGAATCAAAAATGCCACAATAGGAGAGGCTTAGTTGAGGGAGAAAAAAATAACATATGAACAAAGAAGAAACTTAATAAGCTTAGGCAAAGGAAGTATTCTGCTTGATGAGCGTTGGCAGAGGGAAATTCTCTACTCAATGAACGCAAAGAGAAGTGGTGAAATGAAAGATTGGTTCGTAAACTAGTGAATGGAGACAGAACAGGAAGGTACGGGTTGGGCTGCGAATCTGCTCGAATACTGCTTCTGGAATGATACACACACACAAACAGATAATATGGGATTACGTATACAAACAGACAGATCGGTAAATCCTGGACTTCACACACAGACAGATAAGAAGAAGTTACAAACAAACAGGTCGGGTAGGTGAGACTTTACACAGAGATGGCTAAGATGGGCCTAAGTTTTTAAATAGACTGTTCCTGGAAGTCTGGACTCACAAATAAACAGGTTTGGAGTTTACTCACAGACAGCTAAGAAGGGTTTAAAAATAAACAGCTAAGAGGGGTCTGACGTTTACAAATAAACAGGATGGAGAGGTCCGGGCTTCACTCAGAGACAGCTGAGAGGAGCCCAGAGTTTACTAATAAACAGGATGGAGAGATCTGGACTACACATCCCGTCTGCAGAGGTCTAGAGACTACAATTAGAAATCATGGCTTCTGTATGTGTATTTTCCAAGTTTGCAGTGCATCATGTGGAGAAATTTGGAGGCAAATCGGGAAATGTTCCTGACCTTATTTCTGTTAAGTGTTGAGCTATCAAGGAATCGATTACATTACGGACAAAATTACCTGAAATATCGTGAAAGTGTAGCCAGAGAATACGTCGTAAGTAATAACTGTATATATCTTTATGAGAATTTTCGCCAATAGTTTCAAAGTATATCAAATATAAAAGAATCAAAGACAAAGAGTGGACCTCCATATTCTTAAGAAGTACCAAAAAGGACTTGTTTAAGTTCACGATCTAGTATTTCATTTCTTAGTGTCCAGGTATTTAAACTTCCACTTTGAGGTCACAAAAATATCCGCTATACAGAACCAATGATTCAAGAAGCTTTGGAAAGATGAGTAAACTGTGAAACTACTTAAGATGGCTACGCCAAAATGGCTTAGAATACCTTCTCTGTACTATCACGGCAGTAGTCTTAAGCGATGGTCAACATGAAAGACATCTGAGAGGAGAATCATCAAGGCTTTTCTATAACTAACAAGGAGCAAGCCTCCTATCGAAGATGCTGAATCTACTGCTATTAAAAGACGTTAGCATCAAAAAGGTTAAGATATGAACAGACACTTCGTATTATTGAAGAGAATGCACGACTATGTTACTTTGTTGCACATAAATTTCAGCCTTGCGAGCGTAGCTTACACATAGGGAAAGGTTCCCAAAATTACAATAGAACAATACTGGGGTTGAATATTGAAAGTAACAAAGCCGACATTGAGATCTTTCGATAGAAGGAAAGCTTTAAAGCCTAGACTCCATATATGGGACTTTCCGAATTGGACTGCTCCTGACAATAGATATGAAAGGCAAGGGCAAGATCTAGACTATCACTTTAGATGCACCTAGTTGGCCGTTGTAGACCACTGTAGGATACCCCTCAATGTAAGCCGAATAGTGCTTTATTGTACACAGTGGAAAATAAGCTCGTTAAATTTTTTTGGCTAAATGCAAATTCCTAATGCATCAGCTCATCTGGGTTGCATAAGAGAGGGCCACATTCGGCTGAAGAAAAAGATGGACGACTCACAAGGTTTGTGAGAGTCCTAAGAGAAAGTGATCATATAAAGGAGGTAAACAATCTCTCAAAATTAGTCACATACCCAAGGACCTAACCCATCTTATAATGTAATATTTTTCTGGAAATTCTGTAATGATTGTAAGTTAATTCACTCTCTAATAACATAACCGTATTGGCTAGCTTGGGATTGGCTCCGACTATTGATTCCGCCCCTTATGATATTGGTAGAGATTTGTGCCTTTAAGTTATCAAGAGCAGACAATTGACTTGTTAGCAAGCTCAATTCGGTAGTTAGATACTCGACGTTGTCATTCAACTCGATATTCAATTCTTTAAATGATCTAAGCTTATTCGCCAAATGAGTGATCTCATTATTGATTTCTAAGCGCTGTTCCAGTGGATCGTACTTCAATATCTTGCGTACTTTCAATTCTAATTGCTCTAACGACTTGGTTAGGCCCACAGCGCTGGTATCGGTGTTCGAAGGCATCGGATCACGAGAGTAATATTGATGGTTACTTATGGTGTTGGTTACGATACTCTCTACGTTAGACGTTTTCATGGACGTTTGTACCAAGGATTGGGTCTTGAAGTCATAGCACCTGATGAAGTCTTCATCATTGGAAAGGTTTTTATACCCAAAAACAACATAAATGACGGGTGAAAAGGACCGGAATTGGTCAATTAGAGACTTGGTGTCCTGGTTAGGGGTGGTGTCATCACTAATGTTGTACACCCCAATCAACTTATACTGAGGCTGAACCACCCTCATCAAATCAAGCTGTTTATGTAAATGCTCCCAATTGATCACAGTGCCGTTGGCCTTTATCTCCAAACAGGTGGCCACCACCACTGTATCCTCTGCCTCATTACCAAGCAAAACCCCAATTTTGCCAGTGATTTTTCGTGAAAGCTGATCCGATATATTCAACAACGCCAACGAGTGGATTTGAACTAATCGCACCATGTTGAGGGGGTAAGAATTGACAGGTTACTATCAAATTATGGTCTTCAGCGTGCTTCTAAGGCTTTTTGACGTGATTCTCATCTATTTGGATGCCATTCCTGTGTAGAAGAAAAATGAGGAGCCATCAAACAAAAAAAAAAATTTTAGCTCTTCATTTTTCAGTCTCATCTTCCCCCCTTGTTCTCGTTTCGTTCTAGAATATGATAATGACGGCAGTTCATGATCCGCTAGTACGAAAGCGGCAATTTGAAGACGACGGCAATGGACCACCGGAAACGAAGAAAGCAAAGCTGGAACTTGAACAGTCACCCAGTACCATGTTCTCAGATAAGATGTACTCAGCATTTGTCAAATCAGCATTCGAGTCCCTAGATAAGGTACGTATTTCATTTTTTGTTATTAGTTATGGTTGATAGTGTTATACTAACATCATAGAATGACCCATTACAAGTGAACACTCTTACATCCAAGATCGGATTACCCCTTTTGCATCCTGAAGCCATCACCTTATCAAGCTTCATAACCACCCTTAAAATCTTGATTTCTAATGTTTCGAGATTGGACAATACCACATGTAGTAAACTTATCTCTGCTATATTAGCATACGATTGGCTACAAATTGACAAAGCAACCCCTTCCAACCCCAGCCAAACATTTATAGAGTTATATGCCCAGTTTTTATCGGTGTTGGTATCCTCGTTACCAAAATATTTGAATGAAGTTACCAATAAGCTCATTAGTGAGTTCACCCGATTAGAGGCAAAAGACTCCACATATCCACATCATCAAGTATTGCATAAATTGATTAAGTTCATCCCAACATGTGTTAATTCCTTTCCTCATACTATCCAGAAAAACTTCCCCCATCACTTATCGTCCAAGTCTGCTGAATTATCTTTTTATGTCGGTAATTTGATTAAAATGACCGAATACTGTGCCGAATTACAATTCAACATCTGGCAAATCATCATCGAGTGCTGTATCAAGCTTGATGTTGAACTCCAGAATGAATTAGATGATTTGGATGATGACGAAATTGAAGAACTCATCAATGGAGACGATGAAGACGACGATGATGTAGTGGACGATGACGATAATGTTATTGAAGGTGAGGTGGAATATTTAATGGACCCAATGACTTCTACGACAAATATCAAAAAACTAGTTTCCAAATTAGACTCCATAATTAATTTATTGTTAGTAAGCACCCAAAATTCGTTCTCAATAGATGAATTAAATGATGGTAACGGGGTAACCTTATACAATACCATCACTTCTTTATTCAAATCGCATATTTTACCTACTCATTTCACTAAATCTATTCAATTTATCATCTTTCACATATCCCAATATCAACCAGAATTGGCAGATTCATACTTGGTGTTACTTATTGACGTTGCTTTCAATCCCAATGAACTTTTGGAGAAAAGATTGAAAACTATGCAATATTTATCTTCCTATATTGCCAGAGCCAAGAACTTATCTAGACATCAAGTTGTGTTTATTGTCAGTTACTTGATTGGATGGCTCAATAAGTACATCATTGAGAGGGAATCTGAGGTTGAAGATAAAGATACTAAATCAACCGGTTTGACCAGTAGTGGAGGAATGGAAAGATTTAAATTGTTCTACGCCGCTTTTCAAGCCTTACTATACATATTTTGCTTCAGGTACAAGTTTTTATATAAAGAAGGCTCAAATGAATCAGAATGGGAATGTGACTTGGATAAATTTTTTCAAAGAGTTATCTTAGCCAAATTCAATCCTCTTAAGTTCTGTGACGAAACCGTGGCTTACATCTTTGCCAAAATCGCTACTAAGTTAAACGTTTGCTATTGTTATTCAATTATCGAACATAACAAGAGAGAAACTATGTTACAAAGTAATTCTTCATTACCTTCTTCAGTGGGAAACTTCAGACAAAAGCAAGAATTTTTGGATTTAGAGGCTTACTTTCCTTTTGATCCTTTAGTTTTGCCCATGAGTAAACAAATTGTTAACAAAAACTATGTTGAATGGTCAGAAGTTAACCCTAACGAAGATGACGATGAAGATGATGAAAGTGGTAGCGCTAGTCATCCTGACGATGACGACGATCAAGATGATGAAAATGAAGATGAAGACGAAGAAATCACAAGTGATGAGGACGATATATAAGTTTATAGAACTAATGCTAACTTTTTATCATTTAAATCCAATCTTAAAGCCTAGAGTCACCAAATTGTAATATACAGTGACAAGAGAAACAAAAAAAAAATTAAGGACCTTTGATCTGATCGAGGATCGAACTCGAGACCTCTTCCGTGTGAAGGAAACGTCATAACCTCTAGACCATCAGACCAGAAAGTCGAAAGTTTCGTATTATATATAGGTCACACGAAATTAACAACTTTAAATTTGCTTTAAAAAAATTCTGAGAGTGTTCACCATAATCATTGACTGATTAAATGGAACTCAGGTTTTTCCCACTAGTGGGTTTTATTCCTGATATCACCCGGTCTCTTATATATGTGCTTAGAATTGTTTAGGAATATAAGAGGCTAAACGTTAAAAAAAAAAATAAAAAAGAAAATTAAATTTGCAGCTATTTTTCCAATTTTCGGCATCCTTTAGCTAGATATCAAGTAATTTAAACATCAATAAGACTCTTGAGATCTTGAGATAAATTTATCTTGGATGTTTTTTTTTTTTTTTCAGCTGAAAAGTAAGACATTTTGCACTAAATGTGGTAACATTTAACATTACAGCTAGTTCAATGAAAAAAAACGAGTAAATCATTACAGAAATTTATTGAATATAAGTCCCGACCTGCAATTTTCCTAACATCGGGCTCTGTTACCACTGTTTTTAGCAGTTTCAGTAGTCGCATAAGATCTATGCAAAGTTACAGAATAGGGAAATACGAAAATTAGATGCTTTCTAGTCTATAATTATTTAAATAGAACCGGAGAATGACCAAAATCAGCTCCAGCTTGGTCTGGGACTATTGACTTGACTTTACCCGTATATAAGAATTCAATCACATTGGTGACAACCCATTCTTCCATATTTTTAATAGCCTCGTACGAGTGAGTACCCATATGAGGTAAACTCACCACATTGGGTAATTCATATAAGTCTTTAGAAACTTCTGGTTCGAATTCAAAAACGTCTGATCCAAAAGCACCAATTTTACCACTTTTCAAGTTTGCAGTTAAGTCGGCCTCGTTAATGACAGGACCTCTAGCAGTGTTAATGATCACCACACCATCTTTCATTTTAGAAATGACTTCGTTATTGATAAGGTGATGGGTGTTTGCATTCAAAGGAACACTAATGAATAAGACATCACTTACGGATAGTAAGTTGTCGAAAGTAGTATATTCGGCTCCATAAGCTAATTCTTCACTCAATGGTTTACGGTTATGATACAAGAATTTTTCGAAGCCAAATGGTTCCAAACGTTTCTTAATGGCTCTCCCAATACCACCCATACCTAAGATGCCCACAACTTTACCTTCGGGTTCATGACCGAGCCCAGCTCCACCACATTTACCACCAGTGGGCCATTTACCTTGGACTAACAAGTCATGTCCTTCTTGGAAGTTTCTTAAAGCCGATAAGGTCAAGTGCACTGCTGTCAATGCTGTTGGTCCTTCAACTGGTTCGGTAACGTTGGAAAGTTGGATTTTTCTCTTGGTTAAAGGTTCGGGGTCAATTTGATCATAACCGGCACCACAATGGCCGATAACCTGCAATGATTGGGGTAAATGAGATACCAATTCAGCATCGAATCTACCGGTTTGAGAAATACTTTGGAATGTACGGGTAATACCAATGATGTCACTATATTTGGTTTTCAAATCTTTAAAGAATTCTTCACGGGATCCTGAAGTACATTGAACAACATCCACCAATTTAGAGAATTCTTCCCATTTAGATTGCGCACAGAGAATCTCTCCCAAGTTTAATACTTTTGGTTTAGCCGAGCTGGAAGTCATGTTTCTGGATAAGTAATATGAATTTTTGAAAGGAGATCCAAATCGGGGGATCGAGGGAAGGTATTTATATAAATACATAGAAACAGAAAATGAGGGACGGCAGGATAAAATCTCCGAGCGTGGGGGAACAACCCTTTTCACTTAAAGATAAAAAAAAAAAAAAAATTAGAAAAAGAGCACTGATGGAATGGAGCACAATTGCCAATAGTTTATAGTGTTCAAATACCCACACTATATGTGG
>JANIVW010000095.1:0-32565 GCA_030555995.1 Isabelozyma heimii
ACAAAATGTTTTCCTTAATGGTAGCATTCAAAATCCAGGGACTCTGGGAACAGTATGCGGTAGTACCATTAAATTTGACCTTAGGGTCTTTACAATCTGGATCTAATGGAAGCTCACCCAATATGGCTTTAATTAAGGTGGTTTTACCTGATCCAACTTTACCCACAATACACGTTAACTGACCTTTCTTCGCCGTAAAACTAAGATTCAGCAAACAATTTTTGAGTTCATCATCCTTGCTCTTTTTAGTGGACCAAACGAAAGAAGCATTCTCCAATTCGACGGAGACATCATTAAGTTTCAACGTATCGTAGGTTCTTTCGACGAAATTTCTATCAAGTTCATCCGCTTGGAAAAGAAGTCTTAATCTCTTAAGCGAAACATTGGCTTCAACGGCGTCCGACAAAACGTTAGGAAGCATTATTATTGGTTCAGCTAACAAATCAAACAAGGACAAAGCCGGGAATACGACTGATGGAGACAATGGAGTCTCACTAATGTAGACAAAGCAAATGAAGCAAGCACATGATATTGCACATGGAATGCAATCCCATAAGAAAGAAGAGACGGCATTAAAGGTATTGATCTTCTTTGCAGTAGTCAACTCTTTCCCGTTTCTTATCTGATCAAGTTTGTCCAACATTGGTTTTTCCCAGGAATATAACTTCACACTTTTCATGGAATTCAAAATTTCACTTGTGATTTTAGTTCTTTCATCTTTGTAATCCATTCTTGTATTTTGAAGAGAAGATACTGAAGCACTGATTTTGGTACATATTGGCACCAAAAAAATAGTAGCCCCGACCCCTGACCAGGTCGAATTACCAATGATCTTGTATAATGCAATCAAGCAAAAAGTGAGTCTAATTGGATTGGCAATAATATCACAAAGCATATCAGGAGAGTTCGAAACCGTAGAAACATCTACGGAAAGATTATTGACGATCTCACCAGTATTACGATCTTTTCTGGCTTCTGGAGATAATTTCAAAGCTTTTTCATAAACCATTTCGCCCAAAAAACTCTCAGTACGATAACCAAGAGTCAAGACATATATGAGGTATCGGTTGAAAAAAACAGTTCTAACCATAGCAACAAGGAAAATCAGAGCTGCTATAGATATCCCAATAATAACAGGCTCCCTTTCCGTAGAAGAAGCAGAAGCACTTGAGAAATAGACGATAAAACGACGAAGTATGAAAGGCTGGGAGAATGCCGCTGCCGTTTCCCCAAACAAATACACCAAAGAAATAACAATATTCAGCAAATTTGTCCTCATGATGACGTAGGCCAAAGAAGGTCCATATTGCTTATCAGAAGTAGTTGCATTCTTCTTTGTAGCCAATAGCCTATCACGCTTGATATTTGCATTCGTGAGGGCACTTTGCCAATGATAAAGAAACTTCTTGAGAGCGACTTTAGGAGTGAGATCAAGGGGGATAGCGGGGAAATCTTCAAGGCTAAGATCATCGAATTTGTGAGCTTTGTTAATGGTAGGTTGAAGATAAGATAAAGCAATCTCGGATATGATATCATGCTGAGCGGAAAAATCCCATTCGTTGAGATTAAAATAGTCAATTAGCTCAACCGAGGGCTTGTAGTATTTAACTTCCAAGGTAAATATGGTATAACTTGAAATTGCAAGTGCAATCTCGACTGCCAACATTGATGAAGTGAGGATATAGATTTTATGTTCTGACAAGACATCTTGAAGCGCCACAACAGTCCAAAGGAGCGAGTTGCCTATCCAGAAGACTAAAAGCGAAGCATGGGGGATGACAGATCTGGTAGGCTCCAATAAATGAAGGGGGAAAATAATAAATAAGGTAGTAATTGACGAAGCTGTCAAACTGATGAATTTGAGGATATGAAGGCTGTCGTAATTGACAATGTTTAAAGCCAACAATAAAACAATATGTAAGGAAATAATGAAAAGTCGGAGTAAAGTGGCTTTCCCCACACTTTTGGCTTTTGTCACTGATCCAAACAGAAATTTTATTGGAGAAGAGCCAAATCTGTTGAACCAGAGCAAGAGAGAACTTTGAATTAGAGCTACTAAGCCTAGGGTGATACTAAATAGCAATATGACGGCTGCAACGAAGCATGGATTCAAGGAGTTTTCATCGGAACGGTACAAAGGAGACGGAAATGTCCCAAGAGAGCACAGGTTTGAAACCTGTGAATTATTCGACCACGGAATCATTCTTTGTTTTTATGCTAAAACCAGAAAATTCTAATGAGGATGTCTCCTTCTTTTTAAATATCACTGAAAAAAAAAGTGCCTTTATCTGCATATTAAAGAATATTTTTCGAGCGGCTTCAAAATAAAATTGACATTTTCATCAGGAAGATGACACTACACAAACTGACTCTTACCATGGTTCAGTCCAATAATAACCACACAGATTGCTTGCTTTTGACACATCATAACCTTAAATTTGGTGATGAAGTAAGTAATCCGTCTAAACCCCGGACTATTGTTTGTTTTTTTTTCTTAAGATTAGTCACATCCATCGTTCGGCCGTAATATTTTGTGGGTTTACTATTGACAAATTACGCCTTGGTCCCTGTCAACCTGCATGAATCTGCAGACTTTTTTTTCATCTCCGCCAGCCACCGATAAGGCAATTTTTTGTGTGCAGGATCTCGATGGACCATAGTAAAATCGTGAAAAAACATAACCTTAAGATAACCTAGGCATGGATGCAAATGGGGCCAAATCCAAACATAATGAGTCAATGGAGAGCACAGCGTGGCAGAGAATAATTGAATTGTCCAATGACATCCCAAGTCTCATTCCAATAGGAACACTAAATTTCTACGACCTTCCTGTTGCCTTTTCCTCTCTTAGTGGGATTGCAACTCAGGACCCCTGTGATGGTTGGAAATGGCTAGATTTGTCGTTCTTGCTAGATACACTCCAATTGGAGGTGAATCCTATCGTCCGAGACTTGCGCTTTCTTATGGACTTCCACTACTTAAGAGCAACGTATAAGACAAAAAGGGTAGGCAAGAATATTGTGGGAAGAGTACGAGTGTATGCTATTCCCTTAGATGTCCCCGGATCCAAAGACATATTAGAATGGAGGAGCACCCGGCGAAAAAAGAGTCAGAATGAACAAGTTTATCGAGCAACGCTTGTGAATATGCTCAGCTTATTGGATTTTTCAACAAGGGGTTGGTATTTCCGATCGCAGAAGGAGCTAGTTTTGATTCCCTTCAGTATTGTGCATTCGGCGCTGACATCTAACTCACGAGATGTTGTTAATTTTCATTTACAGCGATGGAAATCAAATGACTGTTATAAAAAACCCGTGGACGTCGAAAATAGAACTTCAGCTTCTGTGACTGTAAGACTACAGAAGTTGTATGATAGTGTGGACTCTCCTGATCTTTCGCAGTACAAAACTTCAAACAGTACCAAAAGTTCAGGAGTACCCTCAAGTCAGGCAACTTTGAGGGCTTTGATTGAGGGAAGTAAATCTAATACTATTCAGGGGGTCAAAGCAGACATTTATCCTTTTCAAATAAACTCGATTGCTAAAATGTTTGAGAAAGAGACTTCTAACAATAAAGCAGTCATGCCGAATTTGATGGAATTGTGTTCCGCTGACTCGTCCAAAACATTCTATTTCGATATTCTAAACTACGGATTCTACATAACCCCAGAAGTGTTCTCACTCCCGAGAGGTGGCATTTTGGCAGAAAATATGGGTCTTGGGAAGACCTTGATTTGTTTATGTTTAGTGTGTCTAACTAAATACGATGTTTCTGCCCTTCCCAGGGACATCCTATTGTATGATGATACCGATCGAGATGTAACAGTTGTTTTGAACGAGAGTCCAACAAAATCAAACGAAGTGGAAAAGTTGAGCAAGATATGTGTCGATGCTATAAATCAAAATTCATTACCCTGGAAGTATTACTCCGATAGTATACCTTCTTCTGTCATTGAGATGCTCAGCATGTCTCCAGGGTATTTTCGAATTCCTCTAGAGAACGATGAATATTTATCACCTTTCATCCAACGAACAAGGAGTCCATCAATGAGATGGAAATACAACAACACTGTTGCTGAGGGAACACTATACCGAACATTGTACCTATGTAACACCACCCTAATAATAGTTCCTGACAATATTCTTCATCAATGGAACAACGAACTAAAAAAACATATAGAGCCTCTGTTTCTTCAGAAACTATTCATTTCATCTCACTTCAAGAAGCCAATTGTTGCAGGTCATGAAACTTTCACAGATACCATTCCATCTGATCCCAAAGATTTAATAAAGTACGATTTAATAATCGTCTCTACCTCATTAATGATCCGACAACTTGCTGACCTCAGAAACAGCGACAACCCTTTGAACCATGTTTATTGGAAACGGCTAATCATTGACGAAGGTCATAGCATAAATGCTAAAGGCACCAGAGCTAGTGAGCTTTGTAAAGTATTGTTATCAGAGAGAAGATGGGCAGTTACCGGTACTCCTACGGCAGGTTTGACAAGGTTGCATGTTGATGAGGAATCAGACGAAGTAAGAGGAGAGGCACCAAGTCCCAAGAGGAAGAACAAGTATACGATCAAAACCAAATTGAATGAAAAGGATGATTTGACAAAGTTGGGTACAATTGTCGGGAACTTTCTCCATGTAGAGCCATTTTACTCTCATGCAAAGCACTGGACAACAACAATTGTTAAACCATTCACGGCAAACATATATGGGGCATCCATTAGTTTGGGTAATCTTCTTAACTATATCATGGTACGACATTCTTTGAATGAAATTGACCGTGATCTAAAGCTACCACAATTGCACCACGAAGCAGTTTTTTTGCAGCCATCGTACCACAACAAAATATCCATCAACCTTTTCACTGCAGTTCTTGCTGTGAATGCGGTAACGTCAGAAAGAACAGATATTGACTATATGTTTCATCCAACCAACAGACAGCAATTAAGAAGATTGGTAACAAACCTTCAACGAGCAACATTTCATTGGACAGGGTTCCAACAAGAGGATGTGGAAGCCTTGGTTCATGTTTGTCGCCATTCCCTAAAAAAACGTAAAGCCAATGGTCAGTCCGTGTATAACGAAAAAGACTTAAATTTAATTGAGAAGTCTTTGGATATCTCCAAGCTTGCTTTGGCAAATACCCGATGGAGAACAGCAGCACTATTACATGAAATGCATTATTATGTGACTGGCCTCCCTGATGTCTTCACAAAGTCATATGGTACTGGGGTATTAGAATTCACTGATCTCATGGGGAAACATAAAGACGTAAGCGTTTTTGGAGCACCTCATATTCATGCAATGCAAGAGTTTTTCTATAAGAATCGATTTATGGATATGCGAGATGAGGTAAAATTGAAGGACAAGTTAGAGGAAGCTTGTAAACCCTTTTGGAATTCATACTGGAAAGATACGTTGAGGAAGAATTCAGAAAAATTCGATAAAAAGACCAGTAATTCTAAGATTAAAGCTCACGAGGTTACGGAAACCCTTAGAATTCCACAAATAGTCGAAGACTCTTCTTCTTCCGTGAAAAAGAGGCGGCTCTCTGATGTTGACCCTAAGGCGACATTAACCCGTGATAATGGTCAAGGATTGAAATTCACCGATGAAATTCAAACAGAAGTTTGTTCAGGTGAACAAAATATATCATATGAGGCATTGAAACAAGCAAGAATATTAGGAACAGCATCAACAAAGCTTTCGTATCTTGCTAGCCGACTTTTGGAACATAAGGAAAACGGCATCAAATCAATTGTGTTTTTTGAATTTGAAGATAGTGCTTATTACTTAACCGAATTATTGGACATATTGGGGGTAAATTATATTCTTTATGCTACCTTCATCAAACAAGCTCAGAGAGCAAATAATCTAGCGGAGTTTAGTAGTTTCCAGAGTGATATGGATGGCGGAATTTCCTTAATAATGGACTTGAGGCTAGCAGCTCATGGTTTAACGATTATTTCTGCTACTCATGTTTATTTTGTCAGTCCTGTTTGGAATCGTTCGGTGGAAGCCCAGGCGATAAAAAGAGCACATAGAATTGGTCAAACAAAAGACGTTTACGTGGAAACCTTGGTGCTAAAAGGGACTTTAGAAGAGGAGATTTATAAGAGAAGATCAAAGGATGTAGCTGACGACATGAACATTGAAGGGAGGAGGTACGTTATCGATGATATGGGGATGCAAGAATTCATTCTAAAACACGAATTCATTGATTCTGACATGGCCGAAAAGGAGTTTACCCCTTTCGAGGCACCAACCTTCGAGGGAAACCAGTTCGGTGATGCTGATGATGTGGATGATTATTCCTTGTTGAAGCATGCCGATAGAATTTATAAAAGTATAAGTGGAGGGCTTATGAGAAAATGGAACACTCGAGTGTTTAGTAAAGACAATTTAACGAAACTTAATAATTTGAAGACGAGAAAGCTTATAGAGGCCGAACGTACAGACATTCCATTTCGTGAGTTCGAACCTCTTGAAGAGGCCTTGAGGCCAATCCGTGAGCCAAAGAGAAAGAAGGTAAGATTCTAGATATGTGCAATAGTTATAGTTTGCGTTCGCAGTATCTTTGAAGTAGCGATATGATGTCAATAAATATAATTAGTAGCAATAATTACTTATGCGTTGGCTAAAAGAAATCTGATACCTTGATTACTTCTTTCCTATTGAAAGATCATCATTAAAATTCAGTATGCTGATGTCATAGTACATTAGAAACTTGGTATAGTACATAAAATTACCTGATATAGTACATGGTTGCATTTATAGTTGTCTTACGATAATAGTTCCATCAGTGGATGTTGATAATGAAATTTTATCTGACGGGTGGTAGTCAACATCAAGGACAGTTCCGTTATGCCCAACAAGCTTTTTAGTTACTTTCCGTGAGTTGTAATCCCAGATCGTAGCGGTATTGTCGTCAGACCCAGAAATGATCGAAACATTACTGTTGCTAAACCTCGCTCTTATCAAATCGTACTCGTTTCCCCCAGCACCATCGAGAACATAAGGACTCAATCTGGTAGCACCTTTCGGTATTTCGTCTTTTGCACTATACGTTCTTACCTTCCCATCCATAGCACGAGATAAAAGCACTGATCCATCATTATTGAGTGCTAGCGATGTGATAGAGGCTGTTTGGCCCTCACACTCCCATATGGAGGTGCCAATTTGTCTGATATCAAATGCCCGTATTTTGGGATCTATTCCCGCTAAATATACCACACTGCCGGCTTTGTTGAAAGTACCTGTCATTACTGGATAAGGAGAATCTATTACGCTAACTGGATGTTTCTCTCTTTGGTCCCAGATTTTTGCCGAACCATCGTCACCAACACTTAGAACCAATGAATCGGCTGAGATCTCAATTTCGTTCACTGCTAATTCGTGGCCCGTTCCTTTTCGAACTCGTGTGCCAGTGGTCACATCCCATATTCCGATAGTCGAGTCTGCTGATGATGTGGCAAGAAAATTGTCGTCTTTCGACCACCGTAATGCCGTTACTGCTAATTTGTGACCCTCGAGAACACCGTAATTAGGTGATTCCTCGTGTTCGTTGGTGGGAATATTCCATAGTTGTATTGTCTTATCTTCTCCTCCAGAAGCTATGTGATTCCCATCTCTGCTGAACTTGGCTGATAATACCACTCCATCGTGACCTTCAAGAACTACTGCTTCACTGTATAATCCAGATGATTGTCCTTGGTAGCTGACGAGTGGCCCCGATTCGTTCGTCTTCTGTCGTTTAACCAATGACATTCTGATGTAAAGAAAAGGTGAGATGAAAAGTCAATTTCTCACTTAAAATTGCAAAAAGTACAATAAACTGCGAAAAAAAAAACATATGAAATTAGATGCTTGAAGGCATTCCTAATAATTTCCGAAACATGAATTTTATATAAATAGATGTTAGTTTGTTTATTTTTACATCGCACTGGTGCCAATGATTTATATATTAGTTATGCAATTAGGCTAAATATTCATAAGAGTCATTATCGCAACGACAAATATATTCTTTTTCAATCAAAAAATCAAGGACTCTCTTAACATCAAGAATCTTGGCACGGAACCTTGCTTGGGCTTGTAGGATAACTTCATTAACTAAATCATTATGTTTCATCTTCTTTCTAGCTTTCATGATTCTAACAATACTTGCCGAAAGATAGTTTCTACGGGACTCATCAATTTCCTTAGTAGTATCATCATCCTCTTGTTTCTGTTCAGTTTTAATCGAACTAACAAAATTAACTTTCAATTTCTTCGATTTGTATTCCTCCACAATAGTAAATGTAGTATCATCTTTATTAAATGCTTCAGGGTTGGCTGGCAGCTGATCAAGTAACTTATATTTGGTGAATGGAAGTAAGTGAGCTTCGAATGTGTGCTGGGAATTCCCCACGGTTTCATGAAGATCTTTGAATGTATAGGTACTCTTCTTATTAAATGCTAACAAAATCACTAATTGAGTATTGGTCACAGTGAAAAGAAATGGGGGTTTACCTTTTCTTGATAGATTGGCCTTTACTTCACTTTTTCCATGATTCCATAACCATTGAAGTTGACGGCCGTTATGTTGTTTTGTATAAACTTCTTCAACTTTATTAAAAGCCTCGGTTAATTCTGGAGCTAAATTAAGTTGGTAATCTTCCATGTAGTGGAAAGGCCACATACTTTGGGCCAACACCAATGGAGTAAAATCTTTAACTGCGCTGTCAGGGCCTAATTCGTCCTTGACACTAGCTTTCAAATCCATTGATGCCTTCATATCTTGAAACATTTTGGTCATTTTAGAAGTATATTCCAAAGAATTTTCATCTTGTAGTCTTTGTATAATACTTTCTTCCAATTCATCGGACTTGGTGTTACTATTAATTAATCTCTTGGCCAAAAGACGACGATAATGTTCTTCAAAGGCATCTTTATCATTTATGAATTTGAGAACTATAGCCAAATGATCCGCATTCATGTCCGTAGTTTCTTGTTCTTTGCTGGTTGCTTTCAAAAATCCATCAGCATATTTTGCCAATAAGTCGGGGGTTCTGCATGGTGATTTTGGGGTTGGAGTGGCAATTGCGTTATGGTTGACGAAATAACTACAAGCATTATCCAAAGATTTGATGAAGATGGGGTCTTTTTCGAAAGCAGCTATGATGATATCTCTGAATTTATAGTAGATGTTGACAAGGGTGTGGATATAGATTCTAGGGTGAATTGCACCAGAACCTGATTTTTTGGGTTTAACACCGGGTTCTCTGGCTTCGGCAAGGTTTTCTGATGATTTTTTTACTTCTTCAATAGCTTTGGTAGCTTCAGCCTTTATATATTCTTCAAATGCGGCTGCCAAAGGTTCTAGGGTAGATGGGACTCTTGACAACAATTTGTACATTCTTTGAATATGGTCGATTTCATTTTGTTCCAATAATCTAAGAAATTGACTATACATTTCCTTAGAATGGTTCTTGATAAGGGCAGTATTAAGGGTGTCCAACAACAACTTTTTGGTATGATCTTCTAAATAATTGTTTGATCTTGAGATTTCTTCTGCCAATCTGGTCTCACACTTTTTCATATAGTCGACAATATTATGTTGTGCAAGGAAATTACTACTTTCTTTCGTATAGTATTCTTCGGTACTGTTCAAGAAATCTTGTTCAAAGTGTTTGATGTAAACCACCAAGTTGGGTTTTTTCAAGTCTTGGACGTCAATTCCGAGATAAACCAATGATTTAATTGCCACTGATATTAAATTAGTTTCTACGATCTCATTATTTCTTTGTTTCTCTATGAGGCTAAGAACCTCAGCAATTAATTGGTCTGCGTTATTGTTGAACATATTGAATTTCCATTTCAACAATGCCAATGTGTTGACATCAAAAACATCTCTTCTACCATCAGATCTTTCTTTCTGGACCCAATACCGATTCATGTAATCAAATACATTATTCAAATAACCGGCACCAATAGTGAATCGGGTCCATTTTTTCACATAAAATTCAAGAAAGGTTTCTGCAGGGGACTTCTTCAACGAAAGTATATATGATATTAAGTAATTCTCTAATTTGGAGTAGATTTCAGCTCCTGCTAAGGAATAAGAGCTGTTATTGCCACTTGTACCAGCACTAGCACCAGAAGTATTACGGGACTTCGTGGTACAATAGTTGTAAATGGCGGTGTAACAGTTCATATACATCTTAGAAGTTACTCCTTGATCACCTTGGGCCCCCAAGATGAACTCTAAACCAGGTTGAATGAAGGACCAGGTAGCATTTAAATCACTAGCAATAGGAAACGATTGCATAACAGATATGACGATAGAATGACAAGAACAATGGACCTTCACAGATTATATGAGGTACCTTGAGTCAGAAGAAATTCGACAATCGCTTGCCTATTGATTATCGGGGATGTGATATCTAATTGTATTTGTAGGATCAAACTTGCCGGATCCAGATTGTTTGTTAGCTGCTCTCAAACTCAGGTGAGTTTGGCCCGCGCACGCCCTCTTGCAACTACTTGGTTTTACGTACTGCTAGAAATATACCAAACGCTTCAATCCACTCGTTAGTTATCCTCATAGCTTTCGATGTGTGACATCCCAAATTCATTTACTTGAATTCCCAAGATTTCTGCTAAACCCAAAAACTACTACATCAAAAAAAGAACAGAAAAGTCATTAAAATATACGGGGTATTCCATACCACTTATCTTCGATTAGTCGTTTCTTGGGGAACCAACACTCACTCTGTCCACCACCCTAACGATACTAATAGTGAATGTCAACACCCACAAGCAAAGAACTACAAACAAAAATGATGCCAAGGCACGCTGTCGACGACAGATTGAATGCACCCGAGGATGAAGTATTCCCGTACCAACGCTAGGGGTAGTATCTTCCTGACATACCCATTCGTCATCATATAACGTATTAAACGTTAGGGATAGGTTAGCAGCCGAAAAAATGATGAACAATAAATCCAACATGATTAGTTTCATCTTCCCAAGGGGATTCCTCAATCCAAGTGGTTTCCCACTATATTCATCGTAGGCAATATATATGACATAAACAATTGCACAGCATTGTACCACGATAGCCATTATCGTACTTGGTTGTTGCTCAACATAAGTTTCGTCGTAAGGTCTTCGAGAGAATACGAATATTGAGCACGCAAGTGCCAAGGCAATCACTGAGGAGAATATTATCAATATTCTTAGAAATAATGGCACTAATGGATTCTGAACAAATAATCGATTCAAAAACGGTAACACATCGGCTCGCTTTTCATCTGACATCCAATATCCAGCTTGAGATCTGACTTTTGGTGCATCATTATCCTTGCTACCCGATTTCTTCTTATGGCCACCTTTGAATCCAAATATTTTGGACAACAAACTTCCGTTTTCGTCGCCTATGTAAGTATCTTCATCACTTGATGGGGTACCTAAAAGTGCTAATTTAAGTCGGTCATCTCCTCCCCATGATGCATTGAGTTGAGTATCTGTTTTGTCGTAATGTGCATCGTATTTGACCAAATCGGAAGTGTACGCAGTAGGTTGTTGGATGGTAGACAAAAAGTTTTGCCATTTGTTTGCTCCCAATGATTTGATGAAAGGGTCATTCGAAAAACTTAGATACTGTACATCATCATCGATTTGTTGCTGCACGGTTTGACTGGGAGCTATTTGATTGCTTCTGTATGACTTTCTCCTAGTAATTGGATTAATTGTTTCGTTAGCGTTGGTGTTGGTATTATCTAATTGGTCTTTATAATGCACTTGCGAAAGTCCATCTAAGACATATGGCGGTACAATATTTGGTTTATGACTGTAGGTTTGTACGTTGGTGTTATCAAAGGGGTCTTGGATGTCTTCATTGGATCGTATTGAATGATGTCTCGTTTTGCTGACTGGAGGTGATGATGATAAGTTTCCTCGTCCAGGACTGGTCAGAATAGGGGATATTAAACGGGGTGAATTTCTAAATCCAGGAATGCTGGGGTCTAATGATAAGAACTTATACGAGTCCTCGTTTGAGTCGTCATTTGCGGAAGTATAAGCATGATTGAAGGGTCTATCTGACTCTGCTGGATCTCCTGAACTCATTACAAATGCAGGCTTTCGTAGCTTATTGACTGCTTCACCCTGTTTGCTTCGTTTATTTGTGGTTTCCATTGCAACTCGCTTTCGGCTCTTCATCTGGTGCACGGGCTGGATTTCGTCAGATTGCTACAGAGATCTGCAGAGATACATGGGAAATCCTGGTGTACGGATTCATTCTCAAGAAAATGTCACAAATCTTCTCAACATGAAACCCTTGCTATTGGATTTTGCAAGTGGCAAACTAGCGTTATTGTTAGCCTATATATATCATCAGGAGGATTGATCGCTATGATACGTCCATCCCCGAATATCAGTACGATATTCAAGCGATTCAACTCCAGTATCACCAAACCTGGCCTTTATCCTATTAACCATGATCAAATCTATGTAATTGCTTTACCCATCACCACGCATAAATCCTACATATATTGTAACCATCGGCCGTCGATTTTAGATAAATCCCAATTAAAAACATATCCTAGTATTACCAAAATTGAGACCAAGGTGACAGCATTAGCACTAAAGGCATGGAATAAGATCAAAACCTCCGATAACAAAATCAACGTCAAAATTACGCAATTAGTACAATATTTATTAAACACTATACCTTACGAGGAAAACTGTCTTACTTCATTTCCATCGAAAAACTCGATGATTCGAGAAGTTAATGAAGAGTTCCTCAAGGCCAATTATGATGAGAAAAGCAACACCCAATTTTCTACATTAGTTCAATCAAAAATCACCGATTTGAATATACCTGCTAACCAGCTTAAACCAATCCCCATTTACTATCCAAATTTTCAACAACCATCTTCCATTCTTAAGCAATTGTATCTGTTTAGAGACGATTCGTACGCGAAACATCTCAAATATTCCATTCTCTGTGGAATTGGGGTGCCGATATCTTTACCATTGGCCCTTATCCCCGTGGTTCCTAATGTTCCAGGATTATACTTAGCCTACAGGTTCTATTGTAATGTTAAATCATTATTGGGAGCCAAACATTTAAGTTATTTATTAGAACCCAACAACAAAGGGTCTGTTTCAGATACAAAACATCTCATGTTTTCTGCAAATCAAAACATTGATAAGATATATGCCTCGCATAACAGTACCGTTGAATTGAGTGAGCATTCGGGTCAGCAACAAAGCTTCAATGAAGAAACATTGTTGATCACGCCAGAAATTATCGAGAGTTTGGTGAACGATTTAGGTTTCGGCCATATTGAGGACCAACTCAGAAAAGCTTTGGAGCAAGAAAGTCAAAGACTCCACGCCAGCCTCAAAGTCGATGACGAGGTAGAATAATCTTCTTGTATATACTAAATTAGAACATTTCATTTTTTTTGCAGTTTTCAGCCCTATTTGTTTTCACGCGACTATCGCATGACTTCTCTACGCAGTCACATAATTCGCACCGGGTGACCACCACTATAATTTAGATCCGTACCTCCAGTGTTTCACAAAGCGCCTAGCAATGGTCCAGTGAATGGACAAAGTTCGCAGTTATAAATGTATAACCAAAAAATCTTTCACTTCTTTTTCTTCTTCTTTTCTACATAACATTATCATTCAATATGAGAGATAAATGGAGAAAAAAGAGAGTTAGAAGACTTAAGAGAAAGAGACGGAAGGTTAGAGCAAGATCCAAGTAAACGGACAGTGATGTTTCATTGAATGATTGATTTAAAAAGCTATGATGACGAATCGAGGTTTTAGACTTTTTTTCCAATTGGCATGCTCTAACTTCTTGTCTTGTTAATGACATTGATGCTTTGAAATTGAAGGTTAGCTGTTATACTTTTTTAACTTGTTGATCATTTGGTATTTATCTAGGTTATTATTCTTGTTCTTATTGACCGTTTCATTTTACTCTTTAAGTTTGTCTTAGTTATGCTACCACAAATTTTTATGATTAAAGTGTTTCGTCCGTATATATAATAAACATCTTTGGTGTTTCAAATGAATTGTAGATAGCCTTTCAGACTTTTTTTGAACTTTTTTTTTTTTGTTCACTTCATATTTTCTTCCAAATTTGACACAATTTGTGGAACTTCGAGAGGAAAAAAAGCTGCCAAATGGCTGCAACACAAATGTCTACACACTCTGGGCAATAACCACTTGCAAATTATGGGTCTCCCAAACTCTATTGATGAAATGGAGCCAGGCCCTCTACCGTTAAAGAGAAAGCTTGAAACTATTCATGGTTGTGAGCTTAAAAGAGCCACTAATACCGGACCACTGTGTATACCATCTTATTACCAAGAAGGATCATCAAGTCCCCCCAAGAAGTATAAAAACGCAGCTACACCAATTGAAGCTGATGATCTCTTCTCATTTGTTAAATCAGCCCCCATAAATATCTTACATGGAAAGAATTATCAGGAGCCAATCGACTTCACCTCACCGTCGAATAAGACTCCAACTTCACTCAAAATGATTCGTTCTAACGGAGCATTTAGATCCACTCGTCGTTTAGAAGGTAGAGAATTTCCTTTTGAAATGTTCTACGCAAATCACTTCTCTCCGGGTAGTGATATTTTGCAACCAATTGAACCCAACTCTGCCGCCAATATTCAACTCTCGGTTACCACTGATTCAAGCGGATTCATTATTCCACCCACTACCGATAGTGGGAGTGAATTACAGCTAACGCCAACACCAAAAGAGGTTACTCAGTCCGAAGACTTTGCATCTCCTCATTATCCACCTTTTGAAGCTGCCGAAAAAGCCCAGGGGATTAGAAGAAATATTGTTGAATCTCAAAACATCTTCTCTGCTTCCTCCAGTTACCTCCATAGTTTGATGGAGGAAAGATTAATACGCTGGAGGCCAAGTGATTCACAAATGAGTATGGAGGCTCCATTAAATGGAAAACATCCATTTCAAAGTCATTTGTTTGATTCTAAGAAGGATAATAGGACTATCTTAAATTCATTGTCTGGTTGGATGTTCAAACAGAAACTCGAAGAGGAAGAAAATGAACAAACTTCTGAACAAGAGAAGCCAATTTTTCATAAAGCACAACTATCTGATTCTCCTGATTTCAATAGAATTTTAAGTTTAAAGAAGTTGAAGCCCAATAGTTCCAATTCCATTCTTAGCCCACCGCCCCAAGAACGGCCAATAGATGCTCAAGCTCTGCCTACTGTTGAGCCCGTTTATACTCCACGAGCAATAGCATTCAGTGAGTTTCAACTTAACTTCAATAACAACGGGGTGTCCAACGGTTTACCCAATGGCCGTCCACTGAACGATCCGAACACTAGTGAAGATTTCGCTTCTTTCGAAGGTAATTTCGTTGATATATTTGACGATATTGATAACTGTATATTGGGATGGGTCGATGATATCACGAACTTCTTCGAATCCCTAGGTAGATACTTCAGAGATTGTTTCTAAGAAGCTTGTACGTAGTACCTAAAATTCAAGAGAAACATGAAGTAAAATTACGTTAATAATAAAAAATTTTTGATAAAAATTAAACAAATAATGACAAAGTAGTTTGAATGATAAAAGTTAAAAAAGAACTAAACGATATTTAAAAAGTAAGATTGTTGAAAAAAAAAACTTAAGAGCTTATTCAGAAGCTTCAGCGAATTTTTCAGTAATGTTAGTCAATAAAGTATTGAATTCTTTCTTACCTTCTTCTTCACCTCTAGATGGCTCAAAAAACTTAGATGACGACACTGCATGTTTGATGTCAGAGGTAGATTCTGATAACTTGGACCATTGAGCGCCATTAGCAACTGCTTTTTGAGCTTCATCATGGTAAGAAATGAAAGCTCTCATCATATCGAAAGTCTTCCAAATTGGACAGAAAGCATCATAAGTAGAATAACCATTTTGTTGCAAGAAATCTTCTTTAATCAAGTTAGAAACATCCAACGTAATCTTATCAGCATCAGACAAAGCAGATTTACCAACTAATTGAACCACTTGTTCTAATTCTTCAGCATTGGATAAAATTTCTCTAATCTTAGTTCTCAAAGCTGGGAATTCTGGATAGTTAGCATCATAATATTTATCTAAAATATTGGTATACTTGGAGTAGGACACAGCAGTATTGATGGAAGGGAAATGTTTTCTTTGAGCCAATTTCTTATCCAAGCCCCAGAAAACTTGAGTGATACCCAAAGTAGAAGTAGTAACTGGATCAGAGAAATCACCACCAGCCGGAGAAACAGCAGCAACAATCGAAACAGATCCAACTCTATCTGGAGAACCTAAGGCGACAGCTTTACCTGCACGTTCATAGAAAGAAGCTAATTTAGCACCCAAATAAGCTGGGAAACCTTGGTCAGCAGGCATTTCTCCCAATCTACCGGAAATTTCTCTCAAAGCTTCAGCCCAACGAGAAGAAGAATCAGCAATCATAGAAACATTCTTACCTTGATCTCTGAAATATTCGGCAATAGTAATACCAGTATAAATAGAAGCTTCTCTAGCTGCGACAGGCATATTACTGGTGTTGGCAACTAAGGTAGTACGCTTCATAATTGGCTCTTTACGTCCGGATATTTCAGTGTATAATTCAGGGAATTCCATCAAAACTTCAGCCATTTCATTACCTCTTTCACCACAGTTGTGAACAAGAGCCAAGTTGGATAATAAGAATTCATGATCAGAGTCCTTTGGAAGAGTGACTCCATAGTAATCAGCACTTGGAAGTTGAGTAGCGGTGAAGTCAAATGATTGAGGAGTACGTTCAATTTGACCGTTATATTGGATATTCTTCCCAGTTACAGTACAGTTGGAAAGAACTGATTTCAATGCATCACCAGATAACTTAACAGACAATTTTTCGTTGATGGCAGAAGAAGAGGCACGAACACCAAGGGAACGAGCAACTTTAACAAGGGAATCTTTTATATCAGAATAGGTAGTATTGATGATAGCAGATAATTCATCTTGGTTAACTTCACCATCGGCATCAACAAGACCAGCCAAGAAGTTTTCACGAACGACTATTGGAGCGGAAACCAAAGAGTGAACAGCAAATTTGGTGACGGCATCAGAGAATACGTTACCATTAACATTAACCAAAACTCCACTGTCAACTTCATTACGTCCAGCATCTTCTTCAGTAAGAGTAGCATCATCAGCAGTAAATGACTCTTCTTTGGTAGCAAGTTTAGTAGCTAAACCTAAAGCAGAAGAACATTGACCGATCTTGGCGATGAGTTCACTGTTAGCTGGACGAACAGAGATAGTATTGTTAGAAGAACCAGCACCGAAGTAAGCACCGAGCAAGTAAGCAAGTTCAGAGGCATTAGAAGTTTCAGCACCAACATCTTGCATTAAGTTGTAGAATTTGTTGTCTTCGTATAACACTGGAGCAATGGATTGTTGAGTAGCTTCACGAACTTCTTTTGATAAGTGCACTAAATCACGAACTTCGAGGGTCCATTCCAAGTTAGCAAGGACGATAGAATCCATGAAGGCTTTTGCTTCAGAGGCGGTGGAGAATGATTTGGTTTCTTGTTCAATAGTTGAGATTTGACGTAAGCCATCAACAATAACTGAATGAGGAGCAAAGTAAGAAACGGAAGTTTCGTCAACAAGTTTGGCTTGTTGCTTGGTTTTAAGCACCAAGATATGTTTGGCGTTACAGGTGTAGGAAATCGCATCCAAGTCGTCTCCTTCTTGAACGATTTCGTACATATCCTCAGTACCTCTAGGGAGAGCAACGACGTCTCTAGCAACACCATCTTTACCCATTACTTGTTCACCGACAGAGATTTGTTCAATTGATTTGTCGGAACCATCAGCCATTAAGACTTGAGTACCTTTAGCGAAACAACCAACATAAACGATGGTATCAGAGTTAGAGAACTTCGATAACGATTGAGAAATAACGGTTTTACCACAGCCGAAAGCACCTGGAATACAGGTAGTACCACCTTGGACACAAGGGAATAAAGAGTCCAAGACTCTTTGACCGGTCAATAATGGGTAATCGGCAGCAAGTTTTTCAGCCACTGGTCTTGGAACTCTAACAGGCCAAGTATGCATCATGGAGTATTTATGAGTTTTACCGTCGAATTCTAATTCCAAAACGGTATCTTCGACGTTGTAAGAGCCGGATTCAGCAATGGAAGTAATGGTACCTCTTGCTCTTGGAGGTAATAAAATCTTATGGTCATCCAACAACGAGTTTTCAAACACGGAACCAAAGATATCCCCACCAGTGATATGGTCACCAACCTTCAAACTACCAGGTTGGAAATCGTACTTGGCATCTCTGGATAAAGATGGGGCATCGATACCTCTTGGGATATAAATGGATTGGGAAATATCTTTAATGGCTTTCAAAGGTCTTTGAATACCATCATAAATGGTTTCCATCAAACCAGGACCTAATTCCACCGATAATGGTTTACCAGTTCTCAAAACTGGATCACCAACAGTAACCCCGGCAGTTTCTTCATAAACTTGAATGGTGGCCTTGTCTCCGGAGATACGAATCACTTCCCCAACCAAATTGTCGTGACCGACTTTGACCAATTCGTACATTGCACAACCAATCATATTCTCAGCAACCACGACTGGACCTGAAACAGAGAAGATTTGGCCATATTGAGATTCGGGGGCATCTAAAGAAAGACGTTTGATCTCCTTACGAGCATTTTCTAAAGCACCAGCCTACGATAGTTAGTAATTATTGACGGTGGAAGGTGGGGGTTGAGGAACCAGCCAAAGTGCCCTTGGACTTCTGACAGTATCATCAATTGACTCAATTCATCAGAGAAAGTCAAGAATGAGGGTCTCATCCATCCATTGAACATACCATTGTGATATTGATTTAACTTTAAAAACTAGTTTCCGATTGGACGTTTAGTTAAAAGAAGGGTATCTTTATCTTCGCCTGGTGAAATTGGTGTAGATTTTGGACGAGGATATCAGTGAGAAATTAATAATGCGGGTCGTGCGTCGGGGTCAATTTAGGAGTTACCCGCTGGAGACGGGTGCAAAAATGAGCACGCAGTGAATGATAGGGGAGAGTGAAGGGAAGAGATAAGGGCAGTGTCAAGGAAATGAGAGAAAAGGAAGAGTAGAATAGAGGAGTGGGGTAAAAAATGTGGAATAAATCAGTTTGGAACTGTGCGAAAGTACGAGGGTAATGACACTGCAATTCTGATGAGAATGGTGCACTTATCAGCCAGTGAGCTCGATTGCAGAATTACTAGCTCCTTTAGGGGAATTTTTAATGTCTTGCTAGTCATGAGGATAGTCATGATCGTTTGTAGCTGTAATTGAGTGATCTAGGTATAAACTCGCACGTTTCCTGCCTGGTTATTTTGATCACATAGCAACTAGAGGAATCGACTAAGAACAGAGGAAATGAATCGGATATATATAATAGCAATTATTAAATGGACATAATTATATGTATTGCCATACTTAGGGGAAGCCGTCTGCTTTTCTCCCTAAGTATAGACTTACCTTTGGGCCTACCAATTGATCAAATTTAAAGAAGTGGGTGCATCGAGTACCTAAACAAGACTATTAACTTGTAGAGTTGCCGTAGATTATATTAAATAGTAACAGATTACCTTTCATAATAAGAACAACTACCCTGTATCTGACATCAGCTATTTCAGTATTTTGAAGGAAATTGATAATTTTTCGATTTTTGTTGAAAATAGTGAAAATTTGGAATTAGTGTCAAAAACCAAGAAAAGGCAGGAAAACGACTGTAAGAACTTATGGTTAGATGAAAAAAATGGCTTTTCAACGAAAAGTGAAGATGAGGCTATTTGATCTAGTGACCACTACTACATGCTTATGGGGCTGAAAGAGTCAACTTCTGCAGTGAATTACCGGTCATTTACTTATTAAATAAGTCTTTCACCTAATTACATTATCAATTAGATATCTGTATTCCTTGTCTATAATTTAGCTAATTTCTGTGCTCTATCCAATGCAATATCACACATGGCATGGAATGCCTCTCTTCTTTCAGACAGGATATCTCCCCTATCTATTCTTTCCGCCATATTCATCATTATCACTTCTCTAGATCTTCCATTAACGAAAACAACGTATCTTAAACCGGGAAACACAGACTCATACTTTTCGTTCAATTGCACCAATTTTTCAGCTTCTTCAGCCGTACCTGCGAGTGACTTTTGTTCACTCGTAGAATGCGAAGAAATGGACTCTTTTGATGGTCCTAATCTTGGATGAGCCGCAATGATCTTTGCAATGTCTGGACTTACAATAGAATGGGACTCTTCTTGTTGTAAAAATTCCAATAACAGCTGTCTTATAGTTTCAATAAGCTCCTTATACAGACGGAAGCCACCTTTTCTGGCGCTGAAAACTTGAGTTATGATGAAATTGGACAATGTCGCACATGGTTCAAATAGATGATCTAAAACCTCTACCTGTTTCGATTGTGAGAGGCTGAGTACAATTTCAGCTGCTGGTAACTTGTACATTTTATGCTAGAAGTGAAGAAAAATGAAGAATAAGTAGTTGAAGAACGGTGAAAAATGATCCGCAAAATAGCTGGCTTTCTTATCAGTGCGGAGTTCCCCGGTGTCGCATTTTGACAGCTAGAAGACATACTAAAAAGCACAGACAGAAAAGGACATAGATCTACAAGAATACAGATCTACAGACGTTTTACCATAAGACATGCATTAACGAGAAAATACGAAAAGAAGAATAAATTGGGTGATAATAAATAAGAGGTGATGGTTTTATGCAAAGGTTAAAGATTGAATCTTTAGGCGAACACCGGATGATTAGGTGAAATGTTCGATTTGACGTAATTTCTTTGCTTCTTTAGCAGTGGCCCCTTGTTGAGCAATCAATGGATGTCTCCATTGTTTAACATAGGTGAAAAGAACATCAGCCAATTGATCTAAATCTTCAATTCCCAAATCTTTGAAAGTCTTTGCAGTTGGATCGATCGATTGGTTGATTAAATGTCTTTGCACTTGGTCAGCATTGGTTTGTCTCCAGTAAATTAATTGTTTTAAGTCAGCAACAAATCTAGCTAATTTCAATGGGATTTGGTAATCAGCAAAAGTATATGGAAGTGGACCTGCTTGGGAGAAATCTTGAGTTATACCATGAATCATTTGTCTGATTTCCAAATAAGAAAGCTTCTCTGGTCCATATAATTCATAAGTTTGACCAATGGTTGAATCATCATATCCAATTTTTTCCAATGCTCTAGCGACATCAAGGACATGAACTGGATAAATTTCTTTGGCATTCTTGTTTGGAGTCCACATCTTTAATTTTGGACCCAAGTAGTTTAATAAGGCATCTTCACGGCCATACATTTGTGCGGGTCTAACAATAGTGGAAGTAGGAATAATATCACGAACAACCTGCTCAGAAATCCCCTTGGTAGCATAGAAAATTGATTCGGATTTTGGATTAGCATTGTAAGATGAGACGTAGACATATCTTGGATTACCTGCTTCTTTAACTGCTTCAGTAATTCTTTCAGTGATACCAATGTTAACATCAGCCATGGAGAAGTTCTTGGTTGGATAATCGGCTCCAATACAGTTAAACACAATGTCAGAATGAGCTACAGAATCTTGAATGGACTTCAAGTTTCTTGGATCAAATTCAACAAAGTTAACCACTCCCAAATCACCAGTAACTTTCAAAAATCTCTTTTTAAGGTCATCTCTAAATGGAACCACAACATTAGTACCATGTCTGGCCAATTTAGAAGTCAAGTAACGTCCTAAGAATCCACTGGCTCCGAAAACTGTTACTGTATAACCAGTTCTCGAAGAACGGCCCCCATGTCCAACAGAAACGTTGACTTTACCATTTCGCAAGATATTAACATCAGACTCTAACACTGAAGTATAGAGACTTCTGGTACTGAGTATGCTGGCGAAGGGTCTAGAATTAGTTCTTAACATATTGCTCAATACCCACAATTAACGGTTAGTTGGTTGTTTCGCTAATTGATAATGATTTTTTTTTCCTAGACGCTTGTGCTTACTGGTGAAAAACTCCGGTTCTGGTTGGTTAAAAAGGTCGTGCGAAAACAGATGATCAAGAGGTGCACGGGTGCAGAAATACAAATGGTGTACGGATGAGACTCTGAGCTCCAGACCCAGAATTCCCTATGGGCCCTGGACGTTGTCAGATATGTGTCAACCATGAGGTATGAAGACGTATCAAAGGCTCGAAAAAGCCACTTTAATGTGAAAGTATCCCGATTCCAAGTGTTATATGGAGATGGAGGACTTATGAAAGCTACATGCAACAAAAGAAGACTTGTGTTGTAGCGAACTTAACATTATAGTGTCAGAAATTAACTTCAAATATATATTTAAGAAAAATAACAAAAGATTGGAATAAAAAGGAAGCAAGATAGAACAAATTAGAGATCGTTAATTATAATAGTATAGTGCAAGCAATAATATAGAAAGGACGTATCATAAGAAGTAATCAGGAGTTTTCCTGGTAACTGTTGGTTCACCGGGTCTCACTGAAGGATCATACTGTAAGAATTGTCTATGATGTCCCTCATCTACTTCCATGATTGCTGCTTGATTACCGCATCTATAACAATAATTTGGCGCAGAGAAAATCGTCACCACTGATTCTTGATGAGACCAAGAGAATCCTTCCATAACCAATTGATGGGCCCTGGCAATTAAACTCAAATCATTGGTATGATTAAATTGTTCCGAAATATCTTGACCAAAAGTGAAACCTGCACCTCTTGGAGAAATCCCCCAGCCGCCTCTATCGTCAGGATCTGACCATAATAAGTCACACATTGGACCTTCATGAGGAACTTCTTGGGTTCTATTTAATTCTCTTACTTGATCGATTGTTTCTATCATTGGGGACAATCCTCCGTGTAAACAGAAAATCTTATTGTCTACCAAGGCGGTGATTGGGAAATAGTCAAATAAATCAGTAAATAACTTCCAAACTGTAGCTGAACCGTACTTCCTTAAACACTCGTCATAAAATCCGTACACCTGGGTAATTTGTCTTGATTCATGGTTACCTCTTAAAATGGTGATTCTGTTGGGAAATCTCACCTTCATACAAACCAAATAAGATACGGTTTCCACGGAATAATAGCCTCGATCGACATAGTCTCCCATGAATAAATAGTTTGTATCCGGACAAGGGCCTCCGATTTTGAATAATTCCATTAAATCATGGAATTGTCCATGAACATCTCCACATATGGTAACTGGGACTTGAACTGGCTGAACGTTTTCTTCAAATTGTAATACATCGATAGCCATATCACATAATTTCTTCACGTCGGTTTCTGATAATGGTTCACATTTTGATAATTTTTCGATCCATTCGTCCAATTGATTGATGGAGCTAATGTTTAATTCGGGTTTCTTCGATAGTTGCTGATCGATGTTTGATGGGTTTTTTATGGTTTGATTTAATTCTTCACTAACATCTTCCATAGGAACGTCAGTATCTAAATCCATGACGAAAATGCAATAAACGAATGAAGGAAGATGGGAATCAAATGCAGAAAGGAAGAAAAATTATGAATGATGGTACGTATCACTTCTTGTGAATGAACAGGGATTATAATTGTCAAAAAAGTTGGCCCCACAATATAATATCTTGGTGTATTAGAAATGTTTATTCAATTTACTGTTGATAAATGAATGTTCAGGTATGAACGTCAACTATGAATCTATTAAACAGAACAACAATTCGATCAATTTCAGTTCCTATGCAAAAACCGGAATTGATTAAAGAAATCAACAATAATTAAAAAACAATTATGATAAAGAAAGGAAAATTGAATGGCTTTCACAGTTTTTCGTTCTTTTCCTATTTTTCCTCCCTCCAGTTCTGATTTCACTCCCACTTTTGGTGAAACAATTTTTTTTGTGCGATTTTGCCTAGGGTTTGGGTCTTTGTCCAGGATGTACGGTTGTGCTTACCACTTATACTACTACCAGGACAACATAACTATATTGCTGAAAGTGTGACGATTTGATGGCCACGATCGGCGGAAGTGTGCCGAGCTTACCTATAGAAGCAGATTTGCTGTCATCAAATTTGCCACCTTCTGAAGTGACTGCAAAAAGAATAGAAGAGGAAGGACACTAAGTAGAAAGCTCGAAGGCCTATAGCAAAGTGGGTGTGCCAGAGCTCGCTGACGGGGTTCTAAGGTCCATAGTTGGACTACATCTAAAGAATGACTCTAGCAACATTGTTCATAAGACTCGGCTTCTACTACTTGTTTCTTTCCGGTCGTAGATCCTTCTATTACACTCTATACATGTATGATCTCATATTTTTGGAAGCTTTTTTCTTTCCTTTTTAATCCAAATACAACATAAAACATTAAAACGAAAATTGATTTTTAATTTGAGATGGCTCAATTTTACTATTACTGCCATCACTGCTAGTAGAATTAATTCCATTTAGAAGGGTATTATTGATATTAGCACTGCTGATGCTATTTCCCCCAAGTCCACTAGATGCGAGATTGGCACCCGAAGTTGCAATTCGGCTAGAACCCAAATTGGAAGATAAATTGGCCACAGACCCTGATCCATTAGCACCCGAAAGGGAGCTGAATTGAAACAAATTAGTCAAGCTATTATTATTCGAAGTAGTGGTCAAATCATCAGTGAATTGATTGAATAAGTTGTAAAGGTTCTTGGTACTTTCACTCAATGACAACGAATTAATATTACTGGCTTCTTCTTCTTTGGATAGATGGGCGGTGTCTGGATTATGTAACGCCAACAATGAAGTAACCGAATTTTGATTTTTCAAAAACGAACTACCGTTGTTCATTAGTGGGGTCAATCCTGTAGGAAGTAGCATTTGTCGTAAAGACGGTACTTTGTTAAACCCTCCAAGAAGCGTAGTTGATGGTGATGTGTTTACTAGTGGACGTGAAGGGGTACTAGGAGGAAGAAGTGTTGTCTTATCTTTATTTTCAGCAACAGAAGCAGCGGCAGCAGCGGCAGCAGCAGCAGCAGATGACGATTTTGAGGTTGGTGCAGGCAATGATAAGAATTGCTCATCGTCATCATCATCATCATCATCTTCTTCATCATCCAATTGTGGCCTTGAACCTGATCTGCTTTCCTCTTTGATCTTTGATGGCTGTAACTTGCTTTCCAGTTGTGGCTGTGATAGAGCCAAAGAGCTAGAGAAATCAGAATTTGAAGGTTTTGAAGCCATGACTTTCACAGTAGTTTCAAGGTCATTTAATAAGTTATTCAAATAGGTTTGATTTTCAAAATTTATCTTGTTAAGAGTAATAAACCATTCATTTAAAATCGCATCAGATTTGATAAACTTATTGGACTCAGCATAGGTGATGAAAAACTGAGTAAGATAATTGGAAAATGACACTAGATTATCATCTTTCCCAATAGTGTTGTTATCCATTGTTGGGGATAAATCTAGATAAATCTTTAGAATTTGAAGCAAGTGAGGTAATAATTGATAATTTGATAATTCAATTTTCAAGATCACGTTATCATCTTTGCTATTCGGAGGAGCTGGATTTCCAGTATCACCAGATAGTTTCAATAAATTCTTGAATAAAGGATTCAAGTTCTTAACTATAGCCAGTAATTCAGCTTTGAAGTCAGCATTGTTGAAACTGGAAGTATTAGCTATTAATTTTTTGAACAATAATATGTGTTTTATAACAATTACTATTGAACTTTCAATTGTTTGTCCTTCGCCAAAATCATTATCTTTCCAAATTTGTTTCTTCAAAAGTAAGTATGAATTTTCAGCTTCATCAATTGAATCGCCCTTTCTTAGTAACGCCTTGGTGTTAATATTCAAAAATTTCGATAAGATTTGAATTGAGTTGCCATTGAAAATATCCCTATCAGTATTAATATTCTTCAATAACTCGAATAACTCATTCGACTTGTTATTATCATTATTCAGAATAGATAAGATATTCGAATTCCAGATATCTAGAATCAAATGGCTATTTTTGATGAATAGATGAGTATCTAACAAGCAGTTCAAAGTTTCTAAGGAATAAAGTGATTCATACAACTCATATAATTGAATGACATTCAAATTATTTTTATAAGGTATTTCGATTAATTGATAATGAGTAATTGCCTTTCTAAGATTAATCAACTTCTGTTGATCTTTGAAGTGTTGACTATTATTCAATGAGGAAGTAATACGATAATAATTGAACAAATGTAAGGAACTAATGGATTGGTTATAATTGATTTGGAAATGATGGAACTTACTGATGTTAGAACTATCAAAGTTATTATTCATAATATTAGGGAAAACCAAAATCTTATTGAGCAAAGTGAAAGTATCAATAATTTTGTTCTGCAAGAAGAACGTGAAATTTTTCAATTTGAGGATATCATTATTAAAGATTTGGAAATCTTGATAATTGAAATAATTAAATTTGATAATATTTTCAATAATCAATAAACATAAGGTTAAGATTGCTAATAATTCAGACAAGAAAATTGGATCATTAGAATTGTTTTCATTAATACTGTTGAATTTATTTTGAAAACTGATCTGAATGAATTCAATTAATTTCGGGATGTTATTTAGGAACGATGGTATAGTAAGACTTTTGAGAACTCGAGATAAACTTGGATGATCGGCCAACACCAAGATTTCAACTAAAACTATCGGAGTTACAAGAACGCCATTAGCATTAGCATTATTTTGGAAGCCTTGGCCCCCATCTGCAATTGGCTTATTTTCGATGACCGGAACACCACTGGTGCTGGAACGATTAGACAACGGAGGAGGAGGAGGAGGAGGAGGAGGAGATATGGAAGCATTCTTGGAATCGGTATTATTGTTGGACTGAGAAGAAGTGCCATCTCTTATACTATTGATAGAGTCGATAGTTTTCTTTCTTAAGTTCTTGGGCCCTGATTTCTTACGCTCTCGTAAATCGGTACATTCTAGGCCATTATTGAAACAGTGTCTACAAGGCCGTCTTTCTTCACATTTTGTCTTTCGAATAGCACAGCCATCACAAGCTCTTATACCTGTTTTTCTCTTTTTATGCGTCAGGGACGTGCTTTCTGATGGGTTTGCATTTCCCGAGAGTGGAGGCGAGAATTTCATGATCACCGGATTCGATGAGTTGGCTGAACTTAAATTCATCTTGGTGGTCTGCGAAGCCTTGGCATTAGTTGTGGGCGGGATATTGTGGACTATTGAATGTAGAAGATGGGTTGGAATCTGAGTTTGTGGATGAAGTTTAGGGTTAGAGATTATGGGCGGTAGTGGGGTAATTGAGTTATTCAAATTACCACCATTAACGTTTGAAACCTGCCCTGGGTTCACTGCCGAGTACAGGTTGTAGTAAGGAGAAGACAACGCGGACTGGAGTTGTTGTTGGTGCAATACACTAGCAATAGAGAAAGAAGAAATGGAAAGTAGAAGAGATATAATCAAAAGATTATTTTCCTCACAGTATTCTGTTTTTTTTTTTTTTCTTTTCTTTTTTTTTGGCCTGAAGTGAAGAAAGACGAGCAGAAATTAGTGGGAAACCTCTAAGTCAGACAACAAAAGCACAGAGTGTGGGAAGAAGGAGGAGCAAGAATAAGTAAGAGAGGAAGAAAGAAGAAGAAGAAGTAGTTGGAAAACAACAAAACAACAAAATTTCTCAGGCGAAGATGCTATTAATAAAAACTCATGGCCAAAGTTGCACCAGATTGCGTATAATAGAATGTTGATAATATGTGTGTGAGTCTACAGTGCAAAAACAGATACGAAAGCAGGGCGAAGCATGGCAGGCGGGAGAGATGAAATAAGCAAGACTAAAAAAAAAAAAAAGAAAGGGGAAAGCAGACAAATAATTGTTCGTGGTTCCGGAAGGACCCAATAATTACCCCAGTTATATGGATGGGATTATTTTTTTCTTTTATTTTAGGAGCACTACATCATGGCTTTAGCGCACTACCTTATCTTAGATTTGATGGCATAGCGTTGTATACAGAAATGTGTCAGCAAGAGTTGACGGCACCTCGAGGCCGAAGGGAGGAGAACTATATAAGCGATTGCTGTGGAAGAAAGTTGACCAGGAGAGGTACCCCCACTATTCACCCCACTTCTTGTGCAAGCCTGCATGGTGTAGAGTTTCGCGGTGGAGGAAGATCCGATCTCTCCACCTTGTGTCGGACAATAGGCCTCCAAACCGAATCTGGGCCCAAACACGACCGAGCTGCAAATATGGAAGTAGGGCACGCTCGTCGGGAGCCCAGGATTACGTCGGGAGCCCAGGATTACGTCGGGAGCTCAGGAAGAGGGATCTAAGTATGGATATGTAGATGTGAGGGCAAGGGCCCTACAGAGTGTTCAGTTTTGTAGTCAGACAACTGTCCACGAATTTCGCCGGTCTCACACGGATGCGATACTGTGACTGCAAATCAGACAGGTGTCGGACTGCAAATTAGGTAGGTGTCTGGTCCGGCCGCAAATCAGAGAGTGTCTGGTTGGACCGCAAATCAGACAGGTGTCAGCCCGACAATTGTCCCTGAAGATAAGTGTCCGTAGACCCCGCGCAAATCAGACAATTGTCCCTCAACCACCTATCTGCGCCCTCATACGGCTGCGGTACTGCGACTGCAAATCCGACAATTGTTGTAAAAACCAGAACTTCACCTGGAGAACAGCTGTTGGGTCAGGCCCTGCTGCGAGGCCGACATCACTGATCTCGAGCTGGTTGTTGAACTGTCTGATTGTACTGACCACTTCGCTGGGACTCGCGTCTTTGGTTGCCAAACTTGCCACTATAGCTGCCCCTCTGGCAACAGTGTACTTTCCCTGGCCATCTCCGACAATGCAGACATTTTTCTCCTGCATCATACGCTTTATAAGAGAAACAAATCGTTTGTTATTTGCCTGGGACCCACTAATAACAACACTTTCAATGGGGGCAGATTTGGCTTCGATTTGGCTCACGATCTGTTTCATCTGAAGTACCAAAAACTCTAGTATTAAATTGTACTTCATACAAACCACAGTTGTAGAACTTTCTTCAAGAAGATTGGGAAGCGAAACTGTTTCACTATTACTCCCATTCATCAAGATTTCGTTCATGGTGAACTCATTGAAAGGACTACGATTTCCGTACTTGTCGCCATAATAGAAATAGTCTTTCAACACAATACTAATATCCGTTCCATACTGCGACTCAAGTTCGATGGTTTCTTTATTCATAAGGTCAAAAAACTCAGCAAAGCTCTCAATGCCTAAAATCAGCTTATACTGCCCATACAAGCTCTCGAACAACTTCCCGGTGGCCGGTTGGCCAAATTCGAATATCGACAGGAACTCCGGGCCCAAAAGCTGTTTAAACGGACCCCAAACCCCAGGCATGGCTACGGTCAGATCTAAAGAAAGAAGATAACAGGTAGAAGTTCCTGCAACGACCGATAACGTTCCTCCGGCCCCTGCTCTGCCATGTACAAGCTTCTGAGGATCCACTAGCGTGGAAATCCAACCTCCATAGCAGTCAATACACCCATGAGCCACCCGAATCGGTTTGGTTGCAAACTGAGAGCACACATCGCCAATATAGGTGCCTATTGGGGGTAGAAGGCACTCGGACACTGCTTTCAGGGTACCTATGTGGATTTTTCGAGATATTTTGAGTTGGTCGTAAACGGAGGTAAAGTCCCATCCTTTGATGGAACCATCCATCGACTCGCTATAGGTCGTTGACTGTCCACACAAACTGTTGTTTTCTTGTTCGTTATATCGCACCAAATCAACGCCATTAACAGAAACCAACCCATTTATCAACACCAAACTGAACCAATCGTACATCTCAAACACTACTAGATCAGACTCAGGGAAGTTATCATGGAGCCAGAGCAACTTCGGTATCCCCATCTCAGGAATGATTTTCCCTCCAAGCTTTGGCATAATTGGCGAGCTTTCCAAGAGTTGGTTTAAGTGAGAGGTTTGCTTTACTGCCCTGTTATCCATCCAGAGGATGATATCCTGGTCAGGATCTTCCCCATTTACGGAGAAAGGTTTCAAGTACGTTGTTCCATCGATTAAAACTCTTTCTCTAACCACCATCGAGCAGGTCGCTGATATCGAGAGTGCATTAATGTCTGCATCGCGGGTGGAAGCTGTGTCTGCATTGATATTACCGAAAGCGGTCTTTCTGATTGCATCTAATATCTCCGCCGATGATTGAGTGATGACATGCGGGTTTGTCTCGTTGTGAGTAACGGTGATGGACACCACTCTAGTGGCAGAATCGCAGTAGGATCGAACCGAACCGGTTCCAATATCAATTCCTATCACCGTCATGGAAAAGCACAGCTGTACGGACTAATGCAGATGCACGGTTGATGTATTTCGCTCTTTTAGGTTAACCCCAGTGCTATTTTTAGCGCTACAGAGAAAAAGATCGGATTGTTTTGACAGGGGCTGTCTGAACTTTGATGCTGGCCGACAGTTGCGAGGTGACTGGTTTTTTTTCCATTTTAGTCGATGTAGCCTGCGACATCACAAAACCCGGCGCAGACTGCAAAAAAAAAAAAAAAAATACACGAGCAGCAACAAAAAACGACACATACGCCAGCGAAGAGAATGCAAAAAAAAAAACAGTGACGACACAGGCACACTTAAGTGGGGCTTACATGTAGTACCCTGATTGACCGTTATCACAAAAGGTCGTTGCAACTGGTAGCATATATCCAGGGGTGTTTCAGATCGAATTGAGCAGGGCTTTCTTGACACATTGATGGTGTCTGCCCGCCTCTTTTTTTTTTTTTTTTGTCTGCATTGGTGGTCTGCTTTTCTTGCTGCTACATGCGTTTAAAATTATTTTATTTTATTGAGAACATGAAAAACAAATGGTATTTATAATGTAAAGAATAGGTGTTTGCAGGAGCATCTTAAGAGATGTTGGCCACAGATCCGGAAGAGGAACCGATCCAGCCATTGACAGTACTCGAGCTCAAACTTGAGGCAAAGTCATCATCAACTTCAACAATAGTGACATCACTGCCATCGAAAATCACTGCAGCTTTCAAGGAACCGGAAGTTGGTCTTTCGAAATAATCTTGAGTACCACCACCACCAGTAGAAGTACCATCATCACCTTGACCATCATGTAAGTGAGAAATCAATTTATCGGAACCAGAACTTAAGATTTCGAATAAATCTAATTCACCACAACCAGTCTTCCAACATGAACAAGTAGCCTTACCATATTGTAAAGTTCTTGGGATTTTGGCATTTAATAACCACACAGCTGGCATATCATGGTTATTAGAAGCAGAATCAGTAGCAGTAGGCATTTCAAATTCAAAGACAAAGATCTTCTTGCTTCCACCGAAACCATGGTAGGCTGGAATACCGTCTCTGTAGTAGCCACATCCGTCGTCGTCACCACATTTGTCCCCAGAGAAGATAATGTATTCAACGTCAGATTTAGTCGTCACTTCTTCCAAAGCAACAGCGCTAGAAGAACCACCAGAGGCATCGGAGTTGGCATAAGAAAGCGAGTTACCGAAGTTAGAAGACCAGACTCCTGATCCAGAACCACCGTAGTAGTTCATGAAGACACAGTTATCGGCAGAGCCAGGGGTATAATATGAAACTCTGGTCCAGTCACCAGTGGAACCACTAGCAGATGATGAGGTTTGGGAAGAGGAGGTAGATGAAGTGGAGGAAGTGGAGACGGTGGCACGAGAGGATGAAGTAGTGGTATCGAGTACGTTGGTTCCAGTAGAGATAGTACTTGTGGTATCGACGGCAGCATTATTGACAGCAGCCTCATTTTGTGCGGTGGAAGTAGTAGTTGAGGAGGAGGTAATGGTATTACCGTCACCATCGACCAAGACAGTTTGAGTGACTTGAACAATTTCGGTAGCTCTTTTATGTCTGTGATGAAGGTGGGCTAAGGTAGTAGCACAGTCTTCTTCTTCTCTCTTCTTGTTAGAAGATTGTTGATAAACACCAAATTGTAATAATTTGATAGGACCTCTAAAATGAACAGATAATTCTTCATCTAAGGGACTCAAATTTCCTGAGAATGATTTGGAAGATTGACTACAAGTACCAGAACTGTCATCCATGTTGGTAACATCTTGATAAGTACCAGAATAACCGATTCCTGAGTAGACAATTTTGGAGGTTTTGGAACAATAGTAGTTACCTCCAGTGTAGTCACACAGGGCTTGCACGGAAGCCAAGCAGGACAAAATAGATACTAAGACTATGTTGGTGAACTGCATTGTTGTTTATCAATTCAAACTTAGTTCAAAAGGAATATTTACTGACCAGGTAATGGATTTGCTGAGAAGGCCAAAGCAAAAATTAAAGGAATGACTTAGGTTAGTTATAAATTCTTTCAACTAGTGTGAAACTAAGGTAAAACACAGATTTCTGGAAAAAGAAGAAGTTTCAAAAAATTCATTTAAGAAAACTAGGGAATTTTAATTATATAAGTAAAACAAAGGAGAGC